>JAXBDA010000207.1:0-105408 GCA_036023075.1 Gaultheria prostrata | reverse complement strand
TTTCCTTTCATGTTAGAACCATTATCGTATCCTTGCCCTCTTAAGTCACCAATATCAAGTTGAAGGCTAAGTAATGCCTTTTGAAGTTCACCAAATAGTCCCATCTCTGATGTGTCATCCACCTTCATTTATCCGGGACGGGTATTACATGCACACCCTTATTTTTTCCTTTCATGTTAGAACCATTATCGTATCCTTGCCCTCTTAAGTCACCAATATCAAGTTGAAGGCTAAGTAATGCCTTTTGAAGTTCACCAAATAGTCCCATCTCTGATGTGTCATCCACCTTCATTTATCCGGGACGGGTATTACATGCACACCCTTATTTTTTCCTTTCATGTTAGAACCATTATCGTATCCTTGCCCTCTTAAGTCACCAATATCAAGTTGAAGGCTAAGTAATGCCTTTTGAAGTTCACCAAATAGTCCCATCTCTGATGTGTCATCCACCTTCAAAAATTCTAAGAACTCCTCTTTCACCTCTATTGGGCATGCTTTAATATCCACACAACGTACAACAAGGGACATTTGTTCTTCATGACTTACATCCGGGGTATAATCAAGTGTAATTGAATAAAGTTTTGCATTTTTTATTGTTGCAACAATTTTACTCTTCACTTCAGCCGCTAGCATCTGAATCAACTCATTCTGAATTTTGTGACTGAGATAATGGTTATGAATCTCACCATTTTCGATTCGCCTCGAGTGCTCTTGCATTACTAGATCAAATTTTCCAATCATTTGGATAAAACACAAAAAATTCCCATTATTCCTTTAGTAAATCTTCTCATTTTCTCCACGAAATGGTATATTATTTTGCGCAAGTGCTTGTACAAGAGCAATTTCCCTTAGTAATACCCCTCTCCAATGTTCTCTCTCTTTATTGATTTGTTCTTGAACTTGTCAATTGTTTGATTCTTCTGAAATCTTCTCTCCAACTCAATCCATTTGCTCATGCAAGTATGGCGAGCCCATGTTTCTCAGCTTGTGTCGAGCTCGAGCCAGTTTAAACTATGGCAAGCCAAGCCTGGACATGCCGAAGCTCGGCTCGGCTCGTTTGCAGCCCTACTCAAAACTAGTTTCATGACCTTTAACCCTATCACCAATATTTTTCCAGTCTTGATGTCCCTCATTAGCCAATTGAGTCTTGTTTCCTTTATTCTTGAATAATTTGCAAAAAAAGTAAAATATCCTATTCAAAACCTCCGAGTATACTAAGCCATTTTGTATCATGTTTCTCTCCATTGGATAAATGGCGAATATAGTGCACAAAAGAGAAATGTCTACTCTTCGCATTGTCATCCTTAGGAAAGGTAGCATCATCGTTTCTTCTCACAGGACCTCTTCGAACTAATTGATCCCTTACTGTTGGATCCATCTTATCCCAATTACACGCATCATCAATGTTCACAATTGGGCATTGTTCTTCTTCTACTACTTCTTCTTCTTCTTCTTCTTCTTCTTCTTCTTCTTCTTCTTCTTCTTCTTCTTCTACTTCTACTTCTACTTCTTCTTGATTGACCAAGTTTTCACCCCCCAAATTCCCGCATTCTTCTTTTACTTCTTCTTAATTGACCAAGTTTTCAGCAACATCATTCACCAAATTTTCATGTTCTTCAACCAAGCTTTCTACATTTTTTACGCTTAAAAAGAACTTATTAATAGCCCCTTTTTGAGAATTTGTTAATGGTTGTCTTTAGCTTGTTTTGTCTTTTCTGATGACTAGATAATTGACGTTTAGGAAACATGATGCACCTAAATATGCACTAACCATTAATCAAATAATCAATACGAGGGGATGATGCAGGGGTGTCCCTCTTGCACCCTTATCAAAGGTGGAGAGTCCTTGCATCACACTTTCACCCTTGTCACTCAATACGGAAAAAAAATCAAAGAGGGGAGAGCCCATGCATCACAGTTACACCCTTTGTAAGATCCACAACAAATAAAATTCACTCATTCCAAGGGGATGATGCAGGGGTATCCCTCTTGCACCCTTAACGACTATTTAAAAAAGGGAGTACGAATTCTAACCTCAATGGCCAGCTAGAGCGACTAAAGAATCAACAATTATCTCCAAAAGGTCCAAATATCGCATGTACAACACAAATAGGAGGTTTGAATCGTTTGATGAAGCTAAATTAACTAATCATTAACAAAACCCTAAAAAGTAATATACTAATGGTTCACTATTAAACAAAACCCTAATAACAACAGCGCATAGATAAAAAGCAAACTCAATCTTATTCTATTTTCCCTAGTGGACGGTCGGCCCACGCAGTTTGGAGTTTGAGAAAAAAAGAAAAAGGTTTTTTGGAAAATAAAGTTCAGAGTCGCAACCCGGGGTTTTATTTTGAAAAGATTGGGTACCCGAGAAACCATTTTAAGAAAAATAATGACTCTTGTGCCGCTGAAAAAGGGTTTGATCTGCGAAAAATAGGGATTTAGGTTCGGGAGCCAGGATACGAGCATGGAAGGTTTTGTTCGAAAAAGCACCCGCTTGCCTGATAAAAATCAGTCTCTACTAAATATTTGTGGAATTTTAGAAAACATTTCATTGCCAAACTTTATTCATATATACAAGTAATAATAACAAGAATATGCAAATAACAATAAACGAGTAAACAGATAACAATAATAATGTCAACAATAGATATGAACAATGCCAGCAAATACACAAAAGGGGATATCACAATATTTCCCACTGTCCAAAAACAAGTTTTGAAAAAATTTGGTTTATGAAGAAAACAGTATCGCATGGTACTGGATGTTTTTGGACAGTAAGGAAAAACTTATTTTTGATAATAAAAGACATAATAAGCCTCATTGGTGCATATTATACAAAAATTGGTACTTTTGATTTAAAGAAAATGGTTTTAAAATGGAGAAAATGATGTTAAATGAAAGAAAAATATGCACCGAGGATTTGAAAACATATTTTGGCTTGGATATGTGCCAAGAAGCACCTTGTCCCTCTAAGACATTGATCAGTCAAGAGAAATAAGGTACCAAAATGTTTTATTTATACAGTAGTACCACGGAGTACTAGCAGGAGTACCACATGGTACTTCTGTAAGAATATCACATTTTTCTGGCTGGTTTTGCTGGAAACAAACAGTTTGCCAAGCCCAAGAGAGGTATAAGGAACCTCCTTGAACAAGGCCAAGCCCACAGAATACCAAAGTAACTGACTTCAGTAGCGAAACGGAGGTTTATACCTTCGGCAATTGAGATGTGAAGCTTGAACTTGAACTAAAACTTGGTACACAGATTCAAAGGCGAAATAGGGACTGAGAGTGAATGGAAAATAGGTAGTTTAAGTAGTGGGTATTACTGGAAGTGATGGGAAGGTGGGTTTCGGTACAAACCGAAGGCTGTGGTTGAGGTTTGAAACTTCTGGAGTAGAGTTTTGGGTTGGGTGATGACTAAACGAGATCTTAACAGAGCTTTGGGAGGTTTTTCTATGGATTTTTCTTGGTCCCCTTTGTGAAGCAAAATGGTTTGGTACTAATAGGAGGTGGGCCGAGAGGGGTGAAATGATGGAGAACCAAGTTTACACTCAAGTTTGGTAGGCTACATGGCACCTTGCCGTGCCTTGGTGCCCAAGGACGTTGCAGGAACCATTTTGTTAAAGAAAGGAGCTGTTGGTAACGTGTTGCAGACCAAAGTAATCACTGATAGTCACGCGTGGTACTACAATAGTGATGTGGAGGACAGTTGACCATGGTCAACTATGTCGTGGAGCACAACCATAAGTAACGGCTATGTGTAGGAGAGGTTCTTGGATGGATGAGTTGGAGAGGTAAGAATAATTAATAATAAACAACAGAAAAGGGAATAGAGTGATCAAGAGGAAGGGTGAAGAACAGAGCAGGAGTGTACAGAAGAGACTAAGGCAGAAGATAGCGCTTAGACTAGTCTATGGCAGCCCCAAGTGGTCCAGAGAATGGAATGACCTCACTGGGAAGAATGTTCTCCTTCCAAAGTCAGTGATTATCCATTTTCTCTCTCTAGAATCCACCTTGGGAATGTGAGGGAATGTCTCATATTTATAGGCATCCTGAGCCAATGATCTAGCGCCAGGTTGTCGTTCTATAATATGAGAGAGCACGTGTCCCTTCCGTACATCCTGACTGCGCGGGTGACATCACCCACCGCGCGGCTGACCCGCGCGGCTTGCTTGGGCGCGCTACTCCACCCCTCGTGCAGAGAACCTCTTTATTCTTTTATAGCCACCAAACCGCAAGATCTCCCTTTATTCCCGTGTGGGCAAGGTCATGACCTGTTCGGTCGTGCCTATACCGCAGCCAAGCCTTAGGGGGCAGCCCCTCAGGTCTTGCCTTCAAACCGGAGCAAGTATGATTACTTGGGCAAATCATGGACTGGTTCCTTGGGTTCTTGCTCATTTATATGCGCGGCGCCAGTCATGAGACTCATGGGCTTTGCTCCAAGTGTGGATGGCCCATGGTTATGGAGAGATGTTTTCCCTAGTCGGGCTCTAGCAGCGCACAACTAGGTGCTACCGCGCGGGATAGCTCGCGCTAGTGGCCCGTGGCAATTAATACCGCGCGTAGGTACCACGTGTCGCGCGGTGACGGATGACACTTGTCATCACGGTATTGGGAGGTCAACCTCGAATTAGATCAACAATAGTAAAACCGCTGACCTTCTCTACACTATGTTTTTTGAACTTGGGAGCTTATACGTGACTATAGGTTAGTGTTGTATGGGACTCTTGACCAAGTTGACCTCATTTTTTGTTCAAGCTTTGCTTCAAAACCCCATCCGGGCGTTTCTTTTCATCCTCGGGACTTTTAAGGATGGCCGGAGTTTCCAAATTGGGGTGTTGACAGTTGCCCCTCTTTGACAAGACTCGAGTATCATCAGTGATTCAAGTCGTGTCAAAGATATAGACAACCCAATTTCGGCGTTCTGGATATCCTTAAACCGAAAACAGGTAAATGATTATGCGCGTGGTCGTGCTTTTTCAAGCTGCCTACGTACCTCATTGTGAGGATCAGACCAGCGTAGTTCATTGGGGCAAGAAATGCGTAAAATGTTTTGCCATTTTTCAACAAGGGAAAAACGAATGATGTAAGGTAAAACCCTAAAAAATTTCATGTTGGTGCCATGGAGGACTTAGAAATTTGTAAATGCTATTTTGGTAAATGCCATGGAACGGTTTTTTTTTAAAATTTGTAAATGCCGTGGAGGGCTTTAAAAATTTTGGTAAATGTCGTGGAGGACTTAAAAATTTTGGTAAATGTCGTGGAGGACTTAAAATAATTTTTGGAAAATCAATTAACAGTGATAAATGCCGTGGAGGCCTTAAAAATTTTGGTGAATGCCGCAGAGGACTTAAAAATTTTGGTAAATGTCGTGGAGGTCTTAAAATGATTTTTGGAAAATCAATTAACAGTGAAAAATGTCGTGGAGGACTTAAAATTTTTTGGTAAATGCCGTGGAGGGCTTAAAAAAATTTGGTGAATGCCGTGGAGGGCTTAAAATTTTTAAATAACAACACTGATTGGGTAATATAAGTACCTGAGCAAGAATAGGAGTACCTTGTGGTAGAAAATTTTTCTGGACATTAGCAATTGTGCCGTGTGGTAGAGAGAGGAGTACCGTGGAGCAATGTCGGTTTGAAAAGTCTTCAAGAGGTAACGGTTGAGTTCCAATTTTCACGCATCTGTTCAAATTCCGGTCGGTTACACATTGGGAGAGTAGAACCGAACACCTTTAGTTCCAATTTCTCTCTTCTTCTGACCAATTTCTTCCCAAAACTCTAAGTTTTTGAAAGCTTTGGTTATGGCGGTTTCCGGCGATGGCAAGGCTCGTTCTTCGTCTTCCGATGAGAAACTCGACAACCAACAGAGGAGGAAGTACAGGCGGCAAGAAATTTAACCGAGATAAGTTCAACAGTGACCGGTTCAACTGGAACCGAGTCACGCATGGCACAATCTGGTGAAGAAGGGGTACCGTCGTTGTCAACAGGGGCGGCGACGATGGTTGTTGGTGATGGGTGGCCCATACCGTCGCATGAGGGAGCGGTGGAGGTGCCGACTTCGACTGAAAAAGACTCGGTACCGCCGGGTTTGATCGGTAGGGAGTCCCGTGCGACACTCAGTGGTGGTGATGAGGTTAGTATACATACTCCTGCTACCGAAATTGAAATGGAAATCGAGGGTGTTGATGTTAGAGTAGAAAAGGGAGCTATTGAGGGAGACCCGTAAATTGGTGGTTCTTCTGGGGATGTCCGAAGGGTAATCAATGTGTCGGTTGGTGGTGAACGGGTAATGACCCATATTCCAGTGGCAGCAAGCGGTGATCCGAGGGAAAGGGAAGTCCCAATGGAGAACATTGTTGGCTCAGTTCCGGCCGGTGTAGATAAGGGTAAGGTTGTGGTGACTGAGATGAGAGAGGAGCCTCCGTTGTTTGTTGCTCTAGTCGGTTCATCATGAGGTACAAGGCTGACTTTGAGGGATACTTTGGAGGGGGCATCAGATGCAGACTTAGCGGCGACCATTCATCGTGACCCACTTTTTGCAGGTATCTTAAAGGGGATTGGTGTACCTGGAGAAATTGAGCGAGAGGAGAGACAGAGAGAGGCAGAGGTAGTAGCTGCAGCCCCATGGTTGACTGTTATTGAGGAGGTAGAGAGAGCTCACAGACAAAGGCCCCGTTTCACGCCTGAGACTTACGAGCCACAAACCCACTTTTTCATACCTTTTGGTTGTGAGGTGTACGCCCCACTGTAGGCTTCATATGACGAGGGGTTGATCTTGCGAGACCGGATAACTCATATTTCGTCCAAGGGAAGGCTGGTAAGTGTCTATTTTATTGCTTTTGTCACTGCATTTCTTTCCATTGCATGTTTATAGACTTGTGCCTTATTTTTGAAACAGTCGAAGAAGTCACTTCCGGGCTATGGAGGGTCTGCCGATTCACTGAGATATTACGATGCCTTGCACCCGGTGGTGAGAAGATTGGTTGATTTAGCAGGATTTGAGCCCTTTATCAGGACATTATCGATTGAATTGCGGATAGACCGCAGGCTTCTGAGAGCTTTGGTGGAGAGGTGGTGGGATACCACCAACACTTTCCATTTCAAATTTGTGGAGATGACAGTTACCCCCATTGGACTTTGCAGCAATTACAGGCTTGAGGGTTGGAGGAGATCCCATTCCTTTTGATTTGGGTTTGCATTTGGACCGGGGTGCCATAGAGCATTACTTAGGTGAGAGGCCGAGCGGCAATGATGCCATGGTGAAGTATTCCTATCTAGAGGAGATATTTGATGGCGAGCCAAGATCAGACACTCACGCTGCTCAGATGGCGAGAGCTTACTTGCTATATCTCTTTGGCGCATGTTTGTTTCCGAACCGGCAATGCATGGTACACTTGGGTTGGTTACCAGCGTTGGCAGTCTTAGAGGCGGCTCACAGGTTTGACTTTGGAGGTGCGTCCTTGTGTACTTTGTACTGTTTCTTGGATTCTGTCAGCCGTGGAGTTGCCACGACTCTTGGAGGTTACTAGAGAGTGTTGTAGGTATAATACCGAAAACCATTTCCTTGCTTATCTCTAATATTCAATAATGTTCCTGCTTTTCTCTCTGTTAATTGCCTTTTAACCATGCAAATTTTGGCTTACGAGGTTCTGGGGCTCTTTGTTCCGGAAAACACTCATACAGAGAAGAGGGTGCTTCCACGGGCGCTGAGGTGGGCCCAAGAGTTTTGAGGCAGCAGTGCACACAAAGGAGACTTGAATACCTTCCGTCTTTTCCTTGACTGGACACGTGGTGAAGAGGTATGTCCACTTTTTAGCTGATGTTATTGTTCCCATGCTTTCCCATTCATGCCCTTGATTTCTGAAAGTAGTAAAATGTCCTTGCAGGTTCACTGGGATGTATAGAATGGGCTCAGAGCTGCTTATCTTCCCAGGAGTAGAGGAATGACACGAGAACGTGTGTTGCTTGAGTCCCCATATGGCTGGCAATGGTATTTAGGCGAGTGGGTGATACGCCAATCTCTTGGGACTGGTTTCTTTAGGGTGCCAGGACCCCTTCCTACACGTGTGTTACGGACGCAGGAGCATACGGTGGCTGAGCTGGAGAGGTACACAGTCTTGGACACTGATCTGGTTTTCAGTCCGGACCTTGATTATGATGGCTATGTGGCAAGATGTTTGGCTCATAATCTGGACATGGAGAATCGCTTGGCCATTGAAGCTCCTGATTTGTCAGGAGTTGACAAGAGTGATTGAGGTGGTTACTCTGGATGGAGTGATGGGAGAGGTGGTTGTTCCTTTAGTTACACCACATGTACCCTTTGGTGCGACTGAGGTAAAGAATCCTTCTGCTCTTTCTTAAATTCCTTCCAGTAGCTTGATTGTGGTTTCTGATTCCTTTTATTTGCAAATTCCTGTTGAATGGGCTGGATCATCTTACCAGCTGATTGGAGACTTGTTTTCCATGGTTCTCCAGTCTGTGCTTGGTATAGCTCCAGTTGTGCACCCTCAGACTGAGTGTAGGGCTGCTGTTGGTAGTGGAGAGACCAGTCGAGGAAGAGGCGTAACCAGTCGCAGTGGTGGCATGACCAGTCGTGGTAGAGGAGCCAGTCCAGGCACTACCATTGGAGGAGCTAGTCCGGGACGTGGAGGCGGAGCTGACCGTGGCAAAAGAGTGAGCAGTGATAGAGGAGTAGGCTGTGACAAGAGAGTGAGCCGCGGTGGAGTGACCCAGGTATACCTTTCTATTCTGTTTACTTGATGTCTTTCTCCAAAAATAATATCTTGCATTATTCTGACATGAACTCTTTCCATTGTGCAGAGTAAGACCCTGTCTCGGCCAAGGCCTTTGATGAAGAATGCTAGTAGCAGCACACGGCTTGTGGTCCCACCTTCTGATAGGGTTCTGAGGCGTTCTGTGCACATCCAGGAGCGGCATGATGATGAAGATGAAGAGGAGGTGGAAGATGATGATGACTCTGTCGACGATTCTGGATATGACATCCCATATGGAGAGACAGGACTAAGCAGTGATGAGGATGACGATGATGATGCTGGCACTACTGAGAGATTCCAAGTGAGTGGGCGACCTTCCAAGAGGGGTCGTAGATCTTAGACCAGGCCTGTGTGCCTAAGTTTTGATTTGGGCGCCTGTTTACCCGTTTTGCTTTTTTTTTTTTTTTAGATGTGGCCTGCGTGCCAAGTAGCTAACTTGGATGCCCCTGGACATGAGTACTTTTGTTCATGATGTGGATATTGGCATGGTTTTTATAAAAACTCGCACTTGCGTACATTTTGTAGTTTATGCTGACAACTGACACTGAGCTTGAAAATCTTATGTTTGCACATGTAAATCCGAACCTTTATTGCATAATTGGAATTTGGACTTAACGTGTGTGTGACCATGAACATGCAAAATGATTCACACGACTCAATGAAATAAAGGAAATGAATTAAGAATGTATACAATATGAAAAAGTATAAAGCAATGTCGTATCCTTGTATTTTGAAGTACCCGCCTTGTGAATTCTTGACATGATAATATAACTAACCCGCAAAGTCATAGATTGATAATATGACTTATATGAATCAACAAAACTCAAGGGACGTTAATAGAACAAAGTTTGATATGCCGACGCCTTGTATCTTGGAAATTTTCAAGTATTGGAGTATCCGGCCCTTGTTTCTTGACAAAATACATGGAATGATCTCTCCGGAGGGTCACAAATACTTGATATGGCATGTGAATACAAGCCAAATAGCATAGATGGGCCTCAAACAAAGTCTGAGAAGTTGGACCAGCCATGTCATGTTTGTACCACATATACAGTACCGTGGAGTACTCCCATAGTCACGTGTGGCACTATTTATAGTGCCGCATGGTATTGACCTGATAATGCCAAAACTTTGTAACTTGTTGCTGCCTCCTGAGTTTCTCTTTGGTCCTTTGCTGCATGTTGGGACGTTTTAGGGTATTGAAGAGCCGCTACAAAGTACCTTCTGAAGATTTTTACCACCTTTTGCGACTTCCCATGTGGCATGTTCACCGAGAAAGGCATTTTTCAGTATTTCAAACTTTGTTCTGTTCTTCAAGCATGGCATCTATAAATACCATCTCTCCACAGCTTCTTTGTATTCTAAACCCAAAGTCTTTCTCTTCTTTCAATGGTTGTCGGTATCTTGGCCTCGATTCGTTCTTTGGCTTGACAAGCTTGATGGTTTGGGTTGGCTCAACTTTCTAGACCATAGAATGGCCTCTTTGCGCTTTGTCAGAGATGTGACGATACATCCTGAGTTACTCTGTGCTGCTCTTCAGTTCTGGGATCCAGAGGTACACGTATTCCGCTTCGGCCTTCACAAGTTATGTCCTACCGTGGAGGAATTTCATGCATATCTTGGCAGCTTCAACTTGGAGGTACCGGTGATACCTCTCCAAGGGGTAAATTATACTGAAGTGCTGTCCACAAAGCTTGGTTTTTACTATCCCTTTTATTTGATATATCATACTGTATCAACAAAATAAAGAAAAAATATATAATATGCTATATTTTACTTTTATTGGTTGAAAACTCGTAACGATTTGTTAATTTATCAATTAAATTCTTTAGAACACCAATTAGCTAATGTATTAATAAAACATAGTTACATTCGTAAAAAAAAAAAAACAGTTATTCATGAAGTATATATGAGATAGTTAATTCCTTCATGTAACAAAGAAAAATATGATCTGAAAGTTTGTTAATAAGCCTATAGTATTCTATTTTACAAAAGTGTTTCATTTGTTAAATGTCTAATATCAGTTTCTAAAAAAAAAAAATTGTAAAAGCTTTCTGGTAAGCTATCTATTAAATATCTATCCACTACAACATTCATGCATAGGACTTATCCAGCTTTGCTGGGGCTCGTTACTCAGTTGTCCGGACCACCGAACGATCAATCCCTCTCATGGACAGAGCCAACAGAGGGATTGAGGGGCTATTGTAGGGGCCGGTTATACCGAGCACCTCACCATGAGAGCAGATATTACTGAAAACCTCGTATGAAGGAAAACAGGGAAACCTCATTGGCACGTTGCCGATTGGTGATTACCGAGGGACCCAACAACAGAACCTAAAGGGATCATCATCTGCATGGAGAACATTGAGATCTCGGCCTACAATCTCGGGAGGGTGCCGAGGGCACGTGTAGTGCCTCACCTAACAGAGCCCCCATACATTGTTAGGGCTCGGCATAACTTGGCGAAGAGTGAAGCCACCACTGAGATGCAGAAATCATTGGTCCCGAAGGGACTAAATGCCAAAAACTGACACAGCACAAGCATAATACATGTGAGTAACAAACCATGTGCCATAAGCCATTTGTGATTATGACGATGACGTCAGTTGAACGGCATACTACACGTGTCACCATTCTGGTGGAGGCATGTGCCCGTAACCAACTCATCTACAATCGTCATGGTGACATCAGCCGAGCAGTTACCTCGCGTGACATACACGACCGTACTTGGAGACCAAGTCACTCACTCCCTATAAAAGGTATTGTTTAGCCCAGAGAAAGGTACACACACATTCTACCCTAAACCCTATATCCGAGTTCTTGTTTCTCCTTCTTCCTCACATACTTACTTGACCGTCAGAGGACCATTCTGGACTCAACGGTCCAGTACTGTGCTAACGCGGGCGTTAAGTGTGCAAGCTTAGGAGCTCAAGTGGAAGGGGATCTATCTTGCTGCTCATTGGATTGAAAGGAAGGACGATCTGAGAAGTTATAGCCCACAATATTTCTAAGGATTATCTTATTCTAGGAATTGGTTTATCCTAGGTCAGGTGGTGTTTTTTTTTTTTGGTCATTCGATACACATTAGCGAGGGGTTAGCGGGGGAGTTAGTGAGTTAGTCCAAAGGGAGTCTAGAAGCCATCAATAGCCCTAAACCCCAAACGACTCTGTCGAGGCTCGAACCCTGGTCTCGCTTGTGGGAGAACAAGGAGATAACCGCTAGGCTACAAGCCTTTGGTTAGGTCAAGTGGTGTTTGGTTAGAGGGTTTGTAGTCATAGTTGGGATACATATTTATGAAGCAAAAAAATTACTCCTAGAAGTCAACAAATGGTCTAATTAAGTTTTAAATAATTAGTCTAAATAAGAAATTAACATGTTAAATCAAGCAATTTAGAAAAATAACATTTCAATTTTTAATGAAATTAAAAATTCAGAATGTTACACGTGAGCCTTGGGTAGGGTCCCACCTCGGATCCTCAGTGGCACAAATCGTCTGATTAGGCTTGAATTTTTCATATTGGTCATTGAAAAAGCCAAAACATTAAATTTGTCAATTTTTATATTGGTCATTGAAAAATTTAAAAAGATTCCGGTACTTGTTATAGACCGGTAGTAGTAGCAATGTATGGTAATACAGGGGGATGTTAGTTAAATTTATTTTATTTGTTTTTGGTTAGTTTGAACTTATATTGATGGGCATTTCGGAGATTTTGTACTCAAAACTAACAGTGTTAGAGTATCTCTTATCAATCTCTATATCTCTATTTTAGAAACCGGATGTGACATAATAAGGAGAGATTTTATAATTTATCCTTTATTTTCTTAAACTTTTTGTACTTTTTAAAGGAATACACACTAATTTGGTATCAAAATCTCTAAAAATGGCGATGGATCCCCCTAATATTCTCTCACAAAGTACAAAATGTTAAAAAAGAGAGGGAACAAATTACAAAATTTCCTCTCCTTATGTTACATCCGATTTCTGAAATGGAAATATAGAAATTGATAGGCGATGTTTTTCGGCCTAATTTAAAAGTATTAAATGTATTTTCTCAAACCATAGGGGTGATCACTGTATTTATCAGAAACAGTATGGGTGGTCAGTGTAATAAATATGCAAAAATGATAATGCATTAAAACGACCTCGTTTTGCTTCGAAACGTGTTTCCCATCAGTTCGGGCTTGCCAACATCAAGAGCATTTTTTGCAGCTGTTTGGAAAAAGAAAACCCTATCAAAAGCTTCTTCGATCTACAAAGTCAAAAACAACGCAACTACAAATCCGAATCCATTCAAAGAGGAGGAGGAGGAAGAAGAAGAGATCGAATCACAGAAATGGCGATGGCTGCATTGAGGCGAGAGGGAAAGCGTGTCTCTACTCTAATCGCATCCCCTAATCCCATCAACTCCCTCCGCTCCTCCCTCGCTCCTTCCGAGTACGATCCTGCCCCCATTTTCCCGTTACTGAGTATACGCGTTCATGCCTTAGGGTTTTCTTTTTATGATGCTCAATTTTTTTTATGCTTTTTATGATTATCGATTGTCAGTAGTATCATATGGATTAAAAATGTTAGATTTGTGTAACTTATCTGGAGTTGAATAGTAGCGTTCGAGAGTGATAGTAATTAGTAACTGTGTGGTTTAATATACAACAGAAAATTACGGGCATAGATATAGGTAGAAATGTATAGGTAATTATGGATCTAGAGATGTTCAGTTTTGTTCCTTTTTTTTGGCAAAGAGGTGATGAATAAAGATGGGGGAAAGGATAAAGGTGTACTAAATTAAAGAATCCATATGGCTATGTCCATTGTATCGATGAACCATCCGAAAACAAAACATGGCCGAGGTTCGTTGTTGATGGATCATAGAATATGGTATAAGCATGGTAATATAATTAAGCATTGCAGATTTTTGGTCAATGAAGGATTTAGTGTTGGCTCAGTGGGGGCATGTTCCCACCCTCACAATTTTCACTAATTGATATATTTAGTACGTGATTTTTATGATGTATTTTATTGTACTCCTATAGCATTATATTTATCCCTCCTAAACTCTTTGTAGCTCTCAATAGATCCAGCTGTGATTACTCTAAGATGCATATATGTTCTAATTTTTCTGGGAGTTACCCATGTAATGTTGTCACGAACCCCGATAGTGGATACAAGAACATAGCTTAAGCATAGGAGAGACCTTTTTTTGAAGTATTCATTTTCTTTCTAATTATTGATTATGCTGAATGATTGTCTTGATGATGGTTTATCAAACATGGTAGCTGATACTGAATGATGTTGTACGTGTGATATGACCATGAAGAGTTTGAAGTTTGAGTAAATTTCATGATTCTTATGTCACTTTCGCACTAGGAGTTTTTATTGGTCATGCATAGCAGCTAAATGAAATTTTTGTTTCACTGCAAGAAGTTTTCGTTTGATCTTCGCTGCAATTCTAGTCCTCTTAACGACTTCTATTGGGTGGGCAGGGATCAGGTCTCTTTCGGAGTTCGTTCTATTTCTACCCAAATTGGTAAGAACCGGCATTATTGATTGTTGCTGCTGTACTTCTGCTGTGACATCATTAGACTTAATCTGCTTTGTTTCTTATTCTATTCTGTCTTGTGACTGTTAATTGTTGTTATTTTTCGTGCAGTCCGAAACCGGATGAAGAGTGTGAAGAATATCCAGAAAATTACTAAGGCCATGAAAATGGTTGCAGCATCTAAGCTGCGAGCTATTCAAGTTAGGGCTGAGAATTCCCGTGGCCTATGGCAGCCATTTACGGCACTTCTTGGTGACACCCCAAGTATGTTTTCCAATAACACTTCAGGCTCAATCTTCCAGTTACATTTTTTTTAGTTTATTTGCGTGCTTCTTGTCAAAGAAATATTTAGTTTTACTTTTGAACTGTCAAGCCTAGTTAGTGATTTCTTCATTCTTTCCACTTTTGAAGCGAACAAGTGGGTCATACATATTTAACTCGTGTCATTGTGATGCTCTAACTGTAGGTAGCACGACATGTGCCTTTTTTTTATGCTGCATGATTAAGGTTTTTGATGCTGACTTATGGGTAGTAAACAAGTGCATTAGTTAGATTGAATTAGATGACTAGAGATGATATTCTTTTCGTATCTACTTGTAGGAGCTGCAGTTGAAGTTGCACTTCAGTAATGTTAATGCAGATTTTAATCTTTCTCTATCATATACGGTGTGATTTTCTTGGGTATCGATGCAATTTAGTTAGTTTCTGAAGTGATGAGTGTCCAGCGTTGATGCAACAACTAAGAAGGATGAGCACGGGATACGAAAGGGATGCTGTGGTTACATTGTCATGGCAATCTAAATAATTCATGACATTGCAATTCGCATTAATTAATTTTTTTTGGGTATTGAACTTCACACCCCCCTTTTCAACACTTGCACCCCCTTTTTGTTTTTATTAGGGTGAAATTACTAAAATACCCCTCCGTTTTATAATTCCTTGGGGGGTTTAAATGTTGAAATGAAGGGGTATTTCAATAATTTCACCCGAATAAAAACAAAAAAGGGATGCAAGTGTTGAAAAGGGGGGTGTGAAGTTCAATTCCCTTTTTTTTCTCTGCAGTTGTTAATGCAATATTTAATTCTGTACTTTATTTTTACAGCTAAGCTCTCTCAGTTGATATAGCAAAGCAACAATAACAATACCCATGTAATTGAAATAGCCTCGGCCTTGTAGGGGTAAGGCTGCGCTCATCCAACTCTTCCCCAGATCCTGCAGTAATGGGAGCCTCGTGCACTAGATAGCCTTTTTCTTTTGAGACAGTTATAGCCTATATGGATGTATAAATAGAACTATAACCATATCCCTTGCATGTTTCATGCAAGTCTAGGGCCTCCAGGAAATAGCCAGCGCGATGTCCATATGTATTTGATTCGTATCGGTCGTATGCATCTAACTTGTATTGAAAACTTTAAACAATATGATTGAGAGGCAAAAGTAGGTTTCATTCTCATTACGTCATACTTATACAAGAGAGTAAAAGAAGAAATTACGCGCTGAGTCCTAATCTCCTAATCTATTTACATAAGAGGACTAGGAGTACACTAATTATACAAACACACCCACAACTTAACACTCCCCCTCAAGTTGGTGCAAAGGTATCAATCAAGCCCAACTTGAACACAATGGGGTGGAAACTCTTGCTGCCTAGCCCTTTTATGAAAATGTCAGCTAATTGATTTTCAAATCGCACAAAAGGCATACATATCAACCCCTCGCTCAACTTTTCCTTGATGAAGTGTCTGTCAATCTCTATATGCTTCGTTCTGTCATGTTGAACAGGATTGTGAGCAATGTTTATGGCAACTTTATTGTCGCAGTAGAGTTTCATAGGACCATTATCAAAAAAACCCAAATCATGTAACAAGGTTTGGAGCCACAAGAGCTCACAAACACCATGAGCCATAGCTCTATACTCCGCTTCTGCGCTGGACCTGGCAACCACTGATTGCTTCTTATTTCGCCAAGTAACCAAATTTCCCCCAAGAAAGGTGCAATAGCCAGAAGTAGAGCGCCTATCATCCACAGAACCAGCCCAGTCAGCATCAGTAAATGCCTCCAACCGCAGGTGACCGTGATTAGAGAACATAATTCCTTTCCCTGGAGCTGATTTGAGATGCCTCAAAATGCGACAAACTGCATCCAGGTGTGAAGTGCGAGGATCATGCATAAACTGACTAACAACGCCCATTGCATAACTGACATCTGGTCTAGTGTGAGCTAAGTATATCAGTCGGCCTATCAGTCGCTGATATCTCTCCTTATCAGTGCACTCCCCAGCGTCTCCACTAAGCTGATGATTGGCCTCAATAGGAGAATCAGCAGGTCTACAACCCAACATACCTGTCTCTTCCAATAGATCAAGTATATACTTTCGTTGGGAGATAAAAATACCTCTATCAGACCTTGCCACTTCCATTCCAAGAAAGTATGTTAGTGATCCTAAATCCTTAATCTCGAACTCTTGAGCCAGACTAGACTTGAGATTAACGATCTCATCCACATCATTGCCTGTTATTATTATATCATCAACATAAACAATAAGGACAGCAATCTTACCAGCACCTTTCTTGATGAACATAGTATGATCTGCATGACTCTGTTTGTATCCAAACCTCAACATAGCCTTCGAAAACCTGCCAAACCAAGCTCTAGGTGACTGCTTTAACCCATAAAGAGCCTTTTTCAATCTACACACCTTTCCCTCCGTCTGAGATGAAGAAAAACCTGATGGGATAGCCATATACACCTCCTCCTCTAACTCACCATGGAGGAATGCATTCTTTACATCAAACTGCTGGAGAGGCCAATTTAAATTGGCAGCACAAGAAAGTAAAGCTCGCACAGAGTTCATCTTTGCTACTGGAGCAAACGTCTCCTCGTAGTCAATACCATAAGTTTGAGTGAAACCCTTTGCAACAAGTCTCGCTTTATATCGCTCAACTGTACCATCGGCATTCTGCTTAACGGTGAAAACCCATTTGCATCCCACTTGTTTCTTCCCTTCGGGAAGTGATACTAGCTTCCATGTGCATTCTTTTTCAAAGCCGTCATCTCCTCTACCATAGTTCCTTTCCACCTAGGTATCATGAATGCATCCTGCCAATTCTGTGGAATAGATATAGAAGAAAGAGACGAAACAAAGGCATGGTACGAAGGAGATAAACGATCATAAGAGACAAACTGGGAGATGGGATGTTGAGTACATGCTCTAACACCTTTTCGAAGAGCAATAGGAAGATGAAGATCATCAGAATTATTCAAAGGAGGTTCAACGGGAGAAGAGTCATTACCGGATGAGTCAGCTGAAGATTCTGGAACTGGAGTAGGCGATTGTGATTGACAAGGTGGTATCACACATGAGGGCTTCCTGTTTTTCCTATTATAGGTCTTGAGGTTAGACCCTTGCAGCCGTTGTATAGGTTCCCCATCATTACCACCAATGCCATGTATCGCTCTTTCGGCAGATGTTTGTTCCTCTCCAGGCTTTTCCTTCTCCCCCTCACCATGATTATAAAACAGTTGCTCTCCCTCACCATACAACATCTCTTCCTCCTGCCTATGCTCCCCCTGAAGAGATGGAGTGGAGAGAGAGAAAAAGGACTCTGTCTCCCAAAAAGTGACATCCATAGAGACAAAAAACTTCCTAGACTGAGGATCATAACATTTGTTGCCCTTTTGGGTAGGAGAGTATCCAATGAAAACACATTTATGCGCTTTATGACCTAACTTGCCACCAGAGGGGTGAGGGGCATGAACAAAGCACACAACCAAAAACTTTTGGGGGAAGAGTGTTAACACAAAAACTGGTAGGAAGACACTCAAGTGGAGTTTTAAAGTGAAGAACACTAGATGGCATGCGATTTATAAGATAAGTTGCAGTCAAAATGGCTTCTCCCCATAAATATTTAGGAACATTCATGGTGAATAAAAGAGAGCGAGCTACCTCAGCAAGATGACGATTTTTGCGTTCAGCAACCAGATTTTGTTGTGGAGTGTCAACACAAGTCGTCTGAAAAAGAATACCATGTTCATCTAGAAATGCTCTAAAACTTCTATCTATATACTCAGTGTCATTGTCACTACAAAGAATTTTAATGCCCATGTCAAACTGAGTGCGAACCATTGCATGAAAAGATCGAAAACAAGAAAAAATTTCACTTTTTGACTTAAGTAAATACACCCAAGTAGCACGAGAATAACAGTCAATAAAAGTGACAAACCACCAAAAACCTTTAAGAGATGGGACAGGGGAAGGACCCCAAACATCAGAATGAATAACCATAAACGGAGAATCATTCCTTTTATTAATAGGTGTATAAAAAGAACGTTTATGTTTACCAAGCTCACAGGCCTCACAAAAAAATTGACTCCTAGAACAATGTTTAACTAAACTAGGGAAAAGTTTTTCTAAAATCCCAAAGGAGGGATGACCCAATCTACGGTGCCACTTATGTAACAAAAAAACAAAACTCATATCTGCTTGCAGGGCTAGACCACATGACAGAGATGGTTGAGGTGCAGATTCCAAGAAATAGAGGCCACCATGTGCTCTACCACTGCCAATCACTGTCCCCGTATCCAGTTCCTGAAAAACACAATGAGATGGAAAAAAGGTTACGGAACAATTGGCAGAACGAGTAAGACTACTAACAAACAGCAGGTTAGTGGCAAAATTGGGAATATGGAGAACTGAGGAAAGAGAAATAGAGGGAGAATAATGAACGGAACCTTTCCCTGAAATAGCAGAGAATGACCCGTCTGCTATCCTGACCTTATCCTTACCTGAACAAGTGGAGTAAGAATCAAATACAGAGGAACAACCTGTCATATGATGTGTAGCACCCGAATCTATAATCCAAGGAACAGCAGAAGAGGCAGTAAATGCATTAGCTAGAATACCTGTATGAGCAAAATAGGATGAGGTAGGGGCTACCGTGGAAGAGGAAGCTATAGTAGATGGAGAATCAGCCCGAGCCATAAGGCGCCTGAGAGCTTGCATCTCCCCCGGAGAAAAACCACCAGCAGAATCAGAAGTCACCTGAGACTCAGTACTGAACCCAGAATCAGATGAAGTAGCAACTGCAGATTCTGAAACATGAGCCTGAGCCGGAGAACGTACGGTACCACGTCCACGACCACCCCCTTTCCCACAGGGGGGCCGACCATGTAATTTCCAGCAAAAATCCCTAGTATGGCTAGTGTTGTGGCAATAATCACACCGAAGTGTCTCACGATCAACAGACCCACTGCTGGCACCAAACTTTGACTTACCACATTGTGAAGTAGGAGCAAACCCTCTGCTAGAACCAAACTGACCCTGAGGACTGGCAACCAAGGCAGAACAAGCAGAAATAGGAGTATGCACCATAGCACCCCTTCTACACTCCTCCTGCTGAACAATAGCAAAAGCTTCTCCCAGAGACGGAAATGGAATACGACCCAACACCTGCACTCGAATCGGATCATACTCCATATCAAGGCCAGCAAGAAAGTCATAAACACGCTCTTTCTCCAACCTCTTCAACCATTTCGCAGCATCCGCAGTACACTCAGCCTAAAAGCCCTGATAATGATCAAATTCCTGCCACGCCCCACACAACTCTGTATAATAAGCAGCCACAGATCGATGGTGTTGACCCAATGTTCGGAGTCTCTTTCTCAACTCAAAACACTGAGTATCATTACCCTGAAGAGAATACGTTTGGGCCACTGCAGTCCAAACCTTATATGGAGTATCAAAAAGCAGGAAATTATGGCGAATCTCAGCCTTCATAGAGTTAAACAACCAAGTCATGGCTAAGGATTTCATAGAGGTAAATTTTTTAAGTGCAACAGTTTCAGCCAACAGTACCCTCAATGAACTCTAACATGCCTTTGGCTTCAATAGCCAAAGTGAATGTGCGAGACCAAACTAAATAGTTGGATCCATCCAACTTAATAGCACAAATATCCAGCGGAGCATTCTCCAAGTGCCTGTCAAATTGACTCGGCACATCCTTGCTACTAGAATTTTCACCCGAATCAGTTTTTGAATCCTCAAACATGTTGAAATCAGAAAATCAACCAAAAAACAATGAACTTTGCAGGAAGAAAAACTCAGACAGCAATAATATCAACTCAAAACAGCTACAACTTGGTGGATTCTGAAATTACCTGAATAGATTCTATGCAAACCCTGATTCAATCAGCCTTACCAGTACCAAGAGAGCCCCAAAAGCGAAAGGAAAGGAAAGAGGGGTGATGAGGTCAGACTCTGATCGACAGCAACCAGAGGTGATCATCGACGACCGTTGAGTGGTCTGTGATGATCGACGAAGGCAGTCGGCGATGGCTAGTGACTGACGAAGGCAGTAGGAAGCGAAGAAGGGTAATCGAAGTTGAATACAGTTGATTCACTTCGATTTCACAAGAACCCAGTCAAGTTCAAACACAAAAAACGAGATTATGTGGTCAATCCCAAGCAAACCCGATGACACCCAGTTGTAGTCGAGCACTGTAGAGGCCAGATTAGGACTACCCAGTGGTCGTCGAGACCGTACGATGACCGTACGATGTCCGTACGGTGGTCGTTGATGGTCGCCGGAGTCCGGCGTGAGTCGAATGGTGGTCGGCGACTGAAGTCTGGTAGGTTTGAAGGGCTGTCGGTCGGGAAAAGTGAGATCTACTGCAGACGATGGTGTTCGATATGAGACAGACGAGGTAACTTAACTCTGTCAAAACTCCTCTAACTCGATCACCAACAATACGTAGGAACACGAACGAGTTAACTCTGATGATGGTATTGCCGTCATCGATGGTAGTCTGAGATAACTCAGACGTTAACTAGTCGACTGATGGCAGAGACACAAACAAGCACAACGAGCGTTATACAGATCGTTGCTCTGATACCATGAAAACTTTAGACAATATGATTGAGAGGCAAAAGTAGGTTTCATTCTCATTACGTCATACTTATACAAGAGAGTAAAAGAAGAAATTACGCGCTGAGTCCTAATCTCCTAATCTATTTACATAAGAGAACTAGGAGTACACTAATTATACAAACACACCCACAACTTAACATGTATCTACTTCAGAATTTTTTGAGTATATGCGGATTATGTTTAGTCGTGTGCTTGCCACTTGTTTGGTCGCTGCCGACAAGTGTTAGTCAATGTCGTAGTTTTCTAGGAAATGTTCATGCTTCTTTGTGCATCAATGTTTGTTGCTTCCATTTCCGGTCCTGCAAAGTGCCATTTGGTATGTTGTAGGTGTCTCTTAGGTGCCATTTTTTGGTGCAAGGTACAAGGTCGTTAAGGAAAAAAAAGTAGAATAAAAATTGTTGCTTGTAAAGAAAGGAAAATCGGATTTCAGTGTGAGTGTAGCCCCATTTTGCAAACAATGCAAAGGAGTGGTTTTTGTCTAGTCCACTACGACGAGGACCCAACCTGGGTAGGAGTAGTATTGATTTATAGACTTCATTTCTTCTGCTATTAGATGTCTTCAGATGGTGACGGGAAAATGCTAAACTAAGATTTATTGTTTGTGATGTATTTGTTGTTAATAAATATTGGTGACGAGTCTTGGTTGGTCCTCTCTCTCTCTCTCTCTCTCTCGATAATTTTTTCTTTCTCCCACGAATCTTGTGCATCTTCTATTTGCACTTGCTCCCACTTTTTGCTCTCCCCATTTTTTTTTCCTATTTCGTATGTGAAGAATCCTAGTATGGGCCCTGTGAACTTCATTGGTTGCATGTAGGGAGATTTACGGGTGAGCAGACAAGTTTGGAGGTATGTTGTCTTGTAGGAATTTTTCCTGTATCTGATAGGCATTTGCTTTTTATAGTTAAATTGACTTCGTAATTGGTGGATTGCCAGAGTATTTATCTGAGAAAGGGTAGGATTTGAAATAAAAGCAGATTTCTTGAGTTGTGTTGCATGGAATCCATACGAGGATCATTTGTAATTGTGTTCAGGTATTAGATCACCGTAACAGGCTAAGCTTATGATATGGGGACATGGTGGCTGGTGCAGGATTTGTCGTTAGCGGGATCTCCGAACTATATGTATTCCCCTATTGACTGCAAAATTCTCATCTTTATATATCAAGACATACATGTATATCAATGGATGTAAACATAGATTTCTCAGGTACACATTGTGACATGCTAGGTTTGGGGGAGAGAATAAATTGTTTCATATGCATTGCCGCCGTTTAATTTTATTTGTGTCAATCAAAAAATGATTGATAACTTGGGAATTTAGGGGTCTCTCTCTCTCTCTCTCTCTCTCTCTCTCTCTCTCTCTCAACACACACTAAGTCAGTGTGTGTGTCTGTGTGATAGAGAGAGAATCCAAGAAGATGGGACCCAAGTGATTTGCAGGGGTCAATCTCATGGATTTTTTCCAAACCTGTCTGAACTTTTGAAACCAGTATAGCTGGTGGGAACATTTGGAGTTGCTCAGGGGCTAAAGGAGATGGGACCCAAGTGATTTGCAGGGGTCAATCCCATGTGTCTACCCCTTTGGGGACATGTATAGTACTTACTTTGGCATAGTTGCTTTATCATTTAGGAATACAGTGGATAATAAATGGGGTTGGAGAAGAAAAGTTCTTTTTACGAACTTGTCAGAAGATATAACTGGATTCCATGTTACCCAAGCTTAATTATGCTAGGTTCTAAGACTGGCCTATGTTGATAACTTGATCTGGTGTAAGTTTGGCTACAGTTCTCTTTGGATTTACTTGTTGTGAACCTTTTATCTACTGCATCTTTGATTCAGTCCTCAAATATTGCTGGCCTCCTCTTTGTTGCATTACCAGGTATTGATGTCAAGAAAAATGTCATCGTTACGATTTCGTCGGATAAAGGTCTTTGTGGTGGAATTAATTCAACATCAGTCAAGATGAGCAGGGCTATTCATAAGTTGCATGCCGGTATTCTTGCTAATCCTTGCGTCTTTTCTTGTGAAAACTTAACATCATGAAGGTTGAAGGCATTTCAGTAGTTTAATGCTGTATTGCGACAGGTCCTGATAAAGAGGGTAAGTATGTTATTTTGGGAGAGAAGGCAAAGGCTCAACTTATTCGGGATTCAAAGAAGGACATTGAGATTAGCATATCTGAGCTGCAGAAAAATCCTCTGAATTACACACAGGTGATAATACAGTTTTTGTCGCTGCTTATGATTTCAGGGATCAACTTATCTCTAAATTTATTCCAATTTCCTTCTTTGTTATGTACTGATGTCCACTTTTACCCTTTTATGTGTCTGAATCTTTAAATTTTTTCCTCTTTACTCTGGCTGGGTATGAATTTCTTTTTCATAGTTGCTTTCATTTTCAGTTAAGATTTTCTATTTATCCCTTTGATGACTCCGAAAGGAGTTTCTCTTCCTTCATGCTTCTTCTAGAGTATGGATGCAAAAAAACCAAGTACCCTATTCCATGCCTGGGGCAAAAACACGCATAGCCATGGATCTCAGGATCTGCACATATTCGGCAACCCCTCGCCAATTTGGCAACTTCTCCCTGGGTATAGTGCAGGTTTATTTGGGATATAAATGCATGGATGCGTAAGCTCTTGGCCCAGAAAATTTGTCAGCATATGTGACTAGGGAGTCCAAATTTTCAGTGATTGAGTAAGAACGAGAATCTGGGTTTTATTTAAGAGGGAGAGTCAAGCTATTTGATCCGACTAGATGGTTTACCAAATTACACAGCCCTAGCATACATCCCATAGGATGGACTGGCGAAAGCATTCCCACGGCCTATGAGAAAACCAATTGAGAAAGAGAGTACTTTTGCAAGTAAATTAACCCTAGGAGTTTTTGGTAATCAAAAAATTAAAAATTAAAATTAAAATAGAAATGACCTTAGGAATATTATATAGGTATATTCATTTTATTCGTCTTGTGGATGTTTTTCAACAGTCTATGCCTATTATATAATATATAGTGATATCTTGACGTATTTTGCAATAAATGTACCTGTAGCTCATCGGTTCTTGGAGGTTTAGGGGGGGCACTGTTTCAGTGGTACTCTGAGAGCCGCCACTTTGTGCATATTGCCAAAGGTTAGGTCTGTCTCCAATCATCCCCCGTACATACCCCCAATGATTGGGGACTAGATGGATTCTGTTATTGTTGTATCTTGACGTATTTTGCAATCCAAGCTGTGGGCAATGAGAATTTTAACTCCTTTACGCAAAAGAATTAAAAATTATTGAAATTTAGTTTTGTTAGGCTTGTCACACTATTTAATTATGAACTTGAAAACTAGTATATGAGCTTGGGTGACCTCTCTACTCGTCAGTCATTACCCATTAGTTTTGAGGTGGATCTATTAAGAGGGTAAAGCGCTAGGCTTTCAGAAGGTATCACACAAGACTCTCTTGATTGATTCTTTCTTTTTCTTTTGTGCTCTAAGTGTACAATTTTTTCCTCTCCATGCGTGAGTCGGGGTTGCACATGCGGGGAATATTAGGCTTGTCCTACATTTATAACCTCAAAACTAGTCAAAACTAGTGTATGAGCTTGGGTGGCCTCTCCGCTCATTGCCAATTGGTTTTGAGTTGAATGCATTACCTAGTTTTATTAGGAATTATGCCTAGGAATAGGATCTATCATCTATATATTATTTGTTCGGTAAGTTTAATCGCAGTTTCCTAGCATGCCTATACGTAGATCTATATATATTTATTTTGGGTAGACTAATATTGGTTTGAGCCTTTAAATTGAGATTAGAGATTTAGAGGTCCCTTTTGTTTCTCTTGATTTCTTTTGTTTCTTTTCTCTTCGATTGTTTTTGTTCCAATCTTGCTGTTTGTCAAACATCACTCCCTGAAACACTTTCTTCGTTGCCGATCAAAAAAAAAGAAAAAAAACACTTTTCTTCATCAGATAGTCGAAGAAAGATAAATTTAAATTTAGAAGGAACGTTTTAGGTATGTAGCTAATAGCTATTAAAAGTACTATCAACCATCCATCAAAAGCAGGATATACATGAATGTTGATTTTCCTTTTTCCTTCCTCATGATATATCCAAATTGTTGTTTTTCAGGTTTCTGTGCTTGCTGATGATATCTTGAAGAATGTGGAATTTGATGCATTGAGAATTGTTTTCAACAAATTCCAGTCAGTTGTCTCATTTTTGCCGACAACAGCAACTATATTATCTCCTGAGGTACCGAGTTAGATTACTTTGACTTGACCAAAAGTTACATTTTCCGTTTGTTCTTAGTTTGTGGATATCCATTTGATTCCAAGTTAATATAGGTTGTTGAGAAGGAAGCTGAAGCTGGAGGAAAGCTTGGTGATTTGGATTCCTATGAAATTGAAGGCGGCGAGACAAAGTCAGAAGTTCTTCAGAATTTAACAGAATTCCAGTTTTCTTGTGTAGGTCCTACCTTTCAAGTCTAGAATGATTTCTGATTTGATATTGTCGGAATTAGGTGTGGAGACTTCATTTTATGCTGTTAAAAACTGTTTCTAGTTCTCTTATCAAAAGTTTTTTCTTCACCCCGGGATAAAATTGCACAAGATTGCTAGATTGTGTGTTGATTCCAATCTTTGCTTACTGGGGATTTTTTTTTTTTTCTTTTTTTGGACAATTACCTCAGGTTCTGTTCAATGCTGTCCTGGAGAATGCTTGCAGTGAGCAAGGAGCAAGAATGTCTGCCATGGATAGCTCCAGCAGAAATGCTGGAGACATGCTTGACCGCCTCACACTTACTTATAACAGGTCTCTCTCTCTCTCTCTCTCTCTCTCTCTCTCTCGCGCGCGCGCGCGAAAGGAAAAAAAAACCACACGTTATCGTTGCCTAGGATGATGCAGCATGCGATTGATTCATTTGAATGCGAACCGTCTCCTAAGCTTTGGGTTGTCTCTTTTTTTGCTACTGGTAGATAGAAGTTCCACTTATTTTTTCCTAACACGAGCAACTGATCTAAATTATCTTTGTCCTCTTGATAGAACCCGTCAAGCATCGATCACCACAGAACTGATCGAGATTATTTCTGGAGCATCTGCACTAGAAGGCTAATAGCCAGAATTTCTTGTACCCGTCTGATGGTGATGAAATAAACCAGTGAGGAGAGCATACATTGTTTATGCCTTTTTGAGTAATTTGTTGCTTACTTTAATAATCTCCACAGGTCAACTCTTTTCTCTGTGGAGAAGATCGTCTTTACAGTTTCAGATTATTCCTGTCTTTGTTGTATCTGGTTGAAAGTTTTTTGTGGAATGGTCGGAGTACGTTGTAGTTCTCAATCATGATCATCTGCATTTCTTTTGAATTCTATATTTGTTTTCTATTTTATTTTACTCCATCCGTCCCTAAATTATGTCGAATCATGCTACATGTATAATCATTTCGGCTCCAACCATTTACAACTCCATCACATACATGTGGAGCCCACACATAATTATGGTTGTAGGCCTCACGTATATGTGAGAGGGTTGTAAACGGTTGGAACTGAAATGGTTGTACAAGTAGCATTTTTTAATAATGTCCGTGTACTATTCACACTTTTTAAAAGATTATTTATATTTCGTAATTTATAGGAGTAATAGTTTTTATGATTTAAAAATCATTGTACGACTCCATAAAACTAAGTGAACTCTAACAAAGAAGAAATTAAAAAATATAAGTATTTTTTTAGGATGTCCAAGTAGTGAAACATGGACATTTATTTAGGGAAGCAGGGTGTATTATATTTTATAGCTTTCTGGTAGAGATGGATAGTTATGAGGGGTTGGTTAAGTGTTGGAAACTCGGACTTGGATGGACAAGGCCCTGGTCCTCTAAGTATTACGTATAACAGCTCTCACAACCCACGCATAGTGGGAGTTCATATAGGAAGGTGTGGTGTCTCAGGATAATATTCCCTGCACTTTATTTTTTGCACCCAAAAAATGTGGCCCTACTTTGTTGTGCTGTTTTGTTTGGGGGGAAGAAATCAGCAAGACCATCCGGAGGGGCGCGTGGTTGGCAGTCTGTGCATAGTAGTTGCTCTGCACATTTTGGGTCTCCTGTTGCTTGGATGGGCGGCCTAGATTTTCAAACAAAAGAAAAGAACCGTTCGTATGAACAATTTGTTTTCAATCCGAACCGTTAAAAACACTTGTTGATGGCTTTGATTCGGGGGGAAGAAATGAGCAAGACCATCCGGAGGGACGCGGGGTTGACAGTCTGTGCATAGTAGTTGCTCCGCACATTCTGGGTCGCCTGTTGCTTGGATGGACAGCCTAGATTTTCAAACAAAAGAAAAGAACCGTTCGTACGAACAATTTGTTTTCAATCCGAACCGTTAAAAACACTTGTTGATGGCTTTGATTTGCGCAACAGCCGCTGTGCACAGGGCTGCACAACAGCAACCCCGAATGGCATCTGGAGTGGCTTCTTGATTTTTCTGGTCAGGGAGCCTTGATTACAAGTCTCCTTTGTTTACGTTCAGTGAAGTCCTTCAAAATATTTGAAGGAAAACATTATCGAATTCGTTCCGAACCCTAATTGTCTGCGATAAATGGGTTTTAATTTGTATCGAAAGAACATCGACATCTCTCCTTATTGCCCAAGGTGGCAAGGTGTCATTCTAAGCATGAAACCCTAGAACACATGCTCTTTCAATGCAAATTATCGCGTGAAGTATGGTGTGGTTCTCCGTTTGGGTCTGTTATGTCTGGGTCATGGAATTCGATTCATTTCTTTGAATGGTGGTTCTCATTCCCTCATACTTCTCAGACTAGTGAGGATGTTGCCGATATGGAGGCTTTATTTGCCTCTATTTGCTGGTTCTTGTGGAAAGCTCGAAATAAATCGTATTTTGAAAGTATGCAATGGGACAGTTCAAAAAATTTGGAGAAAACCTCATTCCTCTATTCCAAATTCAAGGAAGCATATAAATCCAAGCGTCGCCATCCCAATCCATCCAATTCTACTCTTCATTGTAGGTGGCTTTTGCCTCCTGTTGGTTGCATCAAATTCAACGTTGATGGTGCGGTTAGTAGACAGAACAGTCTTATTGGGGTTGGGATTGTAGCGCGTGATTATTCTGGAATTATTTTGGGGACGGCATCCATCCCTTTCCCGGGTTTGTTCTCCCCAATATCTGCCAAGGTTTTGGCTTTTAGAGAAGCTCTGATTTTGCTGCTAATAAGGGTCTCTCATCGATTATTGGAAGGCGATTCTCTCCAGATTGGGTGTAAGATCCGAGAATTGGGGGGGGGGGGGGGCTGTCCCTCAATTCTTATCTAATCTTGTCATTTCCGATGTTAGGTCTTCGGATCATATTATTTCGTATGAATAAAGTCTTCTATTTTTCCGTGAAAAAAAAATGGGTTTTACAAACTTAATTCTTGACAAATGGGTTTTACGAACTTAATTTTTTACTGAGCTGGAGAAAACTGTTGAAAGGTGGCCAACTTTTTTTTTTGTTGTTTTTTTTTATTAGAAATGTTTACTTTTGTTGTTGTTGGTAAAAAGTAAAAACAGTTGGCCAATTGAGCAAGCCTCAGTGGTTAGGATGTGTATTTGCATCAGGACAGTTGGATTAGAAATAAGCAAGAAGGGAAGGATACATTCTCCATTTTTACCGGAATCTATCCAATTGTTAAAATGGCCACAACAAACCAGAGTCTGAGGTTGTAGTGGTGGTGGTGGTGGTGATGGGTGAATAATTTTTTACTTATCTACCATTTTAGTCTCTACAAAATACACCAAGTTTCAATTTCGTCCTTACAAAATATTTTGTGTCAATTTCGTCCTTATAGTTTCAAACGAACTTCAATTTTAAAATGCTTATGTGGCAAACGGAAAATACTTAAAATAACAGAAAAATGCTTAAAATACCGGAAAAAATTATTATTCTCCAAAAAAAGGATAAAAAATTACAAATTTTTTAAAAAATACTGGAAAAAAGTCATTAGACAAAAAGTTTATGAAATTTTTCTAGACACTTTTTTGAAGATTAATCATTCGTATCGATGAGAGGAATCAGAAAATATAAAAATATGGGTCAAAGTTTTAAAAAAAATTCATATAAGACGACACTTGATATAAAAAAAAATAGTAATTCCTCTCGTCGATAAATATGGGCAGAATTAGACAAAAAGATTTTCCAAAGACGAAAGAATACCAAATAGATATTTTTTTTTGTTATAAAGTGTCGGCTTTGGCCCAAGGGATGTTTTAATTTCTCCAACCTTGGTTGGAATCCTCTCTTTTCTCCCTCCAACTTGATGTATCCATTGTCAAATTTTATTCAATAAATTTTATTGCCGTTTCAAAAAAAAAAAAAGTGTCGTCTTATATGAACTTTTTTTAAATTCGGCCATATTTTATACTTTTCTGATTTCTCTCGTCGGTACGAATTATTAATCTCCAAAAAATCATTAGATAAATTTCATAAACTTTTTGTCCAATGAATTTTTTCCGGTATTTTAAAATTTTCGTCATTTTTTTGGAGATTAATCATTTTTTCAGTATTTTAAGCATTTTCCCTTTATTTTAAGCATTTTTCGTTTGCCACATAAGCATTTTCTGTCATTAATTTGACGGAAGGGCAACATTGAAATTCGTCTGAAACTATAAAGACGAAATTGACACAAAATATTTTGCAAGGACGAAATTGAAACTTGGTGTATTTCGTAGGGACTAAAATAGTAGATAAGCCATAATTTTTTTAGTTTTTCTGGAGACTTCCCAGTGTGGTGGTTTTCTCCCTCCATCGGCGGAGGATTAATCGTTGCGGCCAGTGGTGACTGCAGGAGTTTCAGAAGTATGGGGTCATTCATAAACATTAAATACTTTTAATCTTTTATCAACCATAAAAAAAAAAAAACATCACAATAATGGCGACTAAAAATCTTATTCCGACATTCTCTGTTTTAGGCCCTTCTCCCTCTTAGAGTCTTAGTCATGTGCTCGTGGTTCTTGTTATCAAGGATTGGTATCACCAGGTTGTCTCTCTCTTTGGCCTCAGAGTAGGATATTTCCATCGGGCACGACCTGTGAATGTGGCCGTCCGTTGGTATATATTTAGAGCAGGGCGGATCCAAATCCTATTAAAGCTCAACCTAGCAAAACAAATGAACCTCTCCTTATCAAAAGAACAAAACAGGTGACAAGGATTCAAACAACCCACATAAAGAAGCAACTTTCATGAACTTTAGGAGTTACCCAGTGGTGTGGTGTGACGATCAAATTTAGGGGTTCATTTATGAATATTTTTTTAAAAATTAATATAATAGTAGTATTATTTTTTCTTTCCCGTGGGATCGACTGACCTCACTCTCCATAAGGTGGAGTCGCCATCGGTTGCGCCTGCCTTTTCAGTGAATAATGCTTGTTCGTTTTGCTTGGGGATAGTAATGTCAGTTTTTCTGACAACGTGCCCATATAGGATATTTACCGGTGTGTAGGCAGCCGCTCTTGCCGTTGTCGAGTATGTCTCAGTTTTTGATACACTCCTAGCTTTTGGGTGGAAATAGCAACTGTTTGCAATTGTTTTGTCTTTTCAATTGTCAGTTAGAATCTTTTTTCCTTCTTGTACTTCTGTTACTTAGCGTCAGTTGTAAGCTTTTCCTTTTAAGCGGGAAAGTCCGTTACAATTGTAACCACTGGGTGCCACTTGCACCAGAGTATAAGAGGGAAATTGTAGAGAGGAGAAGGTAGCTTGTAAGTTTGTTGTAAACACTTGGTGGACGAGAGATCCCTAAGTCAGTTGATGGACGAGAGTTCCATTAACCACTTCCTTCCCTCAATTCAATAAACCATCCTTTATCTTGCAATTCCTTAATCTTCCATTACTGTATTTTCCATTTCTACACCACAAATTCTCAAGGTCTTATCATTGGTATCAGAGCCCCCAATCCTTGGACGCATTAATCAACGAATCATGGACACTAGATCACAGGAGCAGAGGCGCAACGAGGACGCCATCAAACAGTTGAAAGAAAGCACAGACCAGTACAAGATGAGTACAGACAATTCAATTAAAGAACTCAAGGAACTGTTCATCGCGATGAGTATGAAATATGATCAGATTGCAGCAAGAACCTTCAACCATGGAGCAGAAGAAGGTGATCAGCATTCAAATTCACATTTGGGTGGATCGCAATCTTCCAATCCAATTCACACAAGGTATGCCAAGATTGATTTCCCCAAATTTCAAGGAGAAGATCCGTCGGGGTGGGTGTACAAGTGTGAGCGTTTTTTTGAGTTTAATCAAACTGAGGAAACACAAAAAGTTAAATTGGCAGTCATGCATTTGGATGAGAGAACAATCCAATGGTTTCAGTGGTTTGAGAAGTCTCAAACAGAAATCGACTGGAAGGGTTTCATTTTTGGGTTAACCACTAGATTTGGGCCAAATGTTTTTGAGGACGCCATGGGAGAGTTAACCAAACTCACTCATACCACCACGGTGAAGGTATATCAAGAAAGATTTGAGGATTTGGCAAACAGAACCCAAGGCTTAACCCAGGAATTCTTTGTTAGCTGTTTCTTGAGTGGGTTAAGGGAGGATATAAAGGCAGGGGTTCAGATGTTTAGGCCCAAGAACATCACACAAGCCATAGGCTTGGCACGTTTACAAGAGGAAATCATAGAGGCAATGCAGAGAAGATCAAGATCTATTGGGAAACCAACTACAAACAGTTGGAGTGCAACCCCAAGCATGGTTCTGCCTAAACCCATGCCAAGTTCTGGAATGAAGGGGGATTATAAGCCTACTAATGCAGCTGTAAGTACTACACTACCTCCTTCTTTTAATCAAAACAGTGGTAGTCAATTTCCCATCAAGAAGTTAACTCAGAGAGAAATGGAAATCAGAAAAGATAAGGGGTTATGTTTCAATTGCGATGAGAAATATGTAAGGGGGCATAGGTGCCAAAAGCGACAGTTATTTCTGTTAATTGGTGATGATGAGGAAGAAGAGGGAGTGGAGAATGACTCACAAGAATTATTAGAGAATGGACTGGAGGATGTACAGATCTCTATGCATGCCTTGATGGGTAGCAACTCTTTTAGAACAATGAGGGTTGTTGGTACTATGAAAGGGAGAGCCATTACCATATTAATTGATTCGGGAAGTACCCATAATTTCATAGACCCAGGGGTGCTCAAGTTCTCTGGATATGCCATGGAACCCACACCAGATCTGTCTGTAGCAGTGGCTGATGGTACTAAATTGTATAGCAGGGGTGTGTGTAAAGTTTTCACTTGGGAGATGCAAGGGGTACAATTTACTACTGAGGTGAGGGTACTGTCCTTGGGGGGTTGTGAGATGGTTTTGGGAGTCCAGTGGCTGACCACTTTAGGCCCAATTATGTGGGATTTCAGGAATCTCAAAATGGAATTTCAGTTGATGGGAAAGTCAATGGTTCTTCAAGGGAATACACAATTCAAGGTGGAGCAAGCTTCAGCAAGGCAAATGAATAAGACTCTCCAACAAGTTCAACAAGGAATTGTGGCTCAGATAAGTTGTTTGACTGTGGAAAAAGAGGACCAAGCGGTACATACTGATATTCAGGTGATCCTTAATCAATTTCATGATGTTTTTGCTGAACCAAACACTTTACCACCTCCAAGGGAAGCTGATCATAAGATACCTTTAAAACCAGGGACTGAACCAGTCCATGTGAGGCCATATAGATATCCTTATATACAAAAAAAATGAGATTGAAAAGCTTGTTAAAGAGATGCTTAGAACAGGCATAATAAGGCCTAGTGTGAGTCCTTTCTCATCTCCAGTTTTATTAGTAAAGAAGAAAGATAATTCTTGGAGAATGTGTGTGGATTATAGGGAGTTGAATAAGTACACTATCAAGGATAAATTTCCAATTCCTATCATTGACGAACTATTGGATGAATTGCATGGTGCACAAGTGTTTTCAAAATTGGATTTGAGGGCAGGTTACCACCAAATAAGGGTGAATCCAAGTGATATAGAGAAGACAGCCTTTAGGACCCATGATGGTCACTATGAATTTTTGGTAATGCCCTTTGGGTTGACCAATGCGCCTTCCACCTTTCAAAGTTTGATGAACAAGATCTTTAAACCTCACTTGAGAAAATTCATCCTAGTCTTCTTTGATGATATCCTGGTATACAGTCCCAATTGGGCCTCACATCTTGACCATTTGACTATCACCTTGTCCATACTTAGGCTGCATCAGTTGTTTGTCAAACAAAGCAAATGTGCTTTTGGTCAATCCAGTTTGGAGTATTTGGGACATATCATCTCTGACAAAGGGGTCTTGGCAGATCCTGTGAAACTAGATGGAATGAGGAGGTGGCCTAGACCTACGTCTATAAAGGCTCTCAGGGGTTTCTTAGGCCTTACAGGGTACTATAGGAGGTTTATCAGAGATTATGGAAAGATCAGTCAGCCTCTAACTAGATTGCTTAAACGAGATGCTTTCCTATGGGATGATTTAGCAGACCAAGCCTTTCAACATCTTAAAAAGGCCATGACTTCTGCTCCTGTTTTGGCACTACCTGACTATTCAAAAGACTTCATAATTGAATGTGATGCTTCTGGTGTTGGCATAGGGGCAGTTTTGATGCAGGATGGCCATCCTATTGCTTTTATTAGCAAGGCTCTAGCTCCTAAGCATCTAGGACTTTCAGCCTATGAGAAGGAACTATTATCATTGGTCTATGCTGTACAGAAATGGGGGCATTATTTGTTGGGCAGACATTTTATAATCAAGACTGACCATTTGAGTTTGAAGTATCTTTTGGGTCAGAAAATTTCTACATTGATGCAACAGAAGTGGCTCACCAAGTTATTGGGGTATGACTATGAAATAGTATACAAATCTGGGTATGAAAATAGGGTTGCAGATGCCCTCTCTAGACAGGAGATGGAAGTTGCACCCCAGTTATGTGCTTTATCTTCAGTCCAAACAGACTGGTTGGAGTCAATAAAACAGACTTGGACCACTGACCCTACACTTCTAACCATCATAAGGGATTTAACTTTGGACCCTCAATCTCACAGGGGCTATTCTTGGCAGCATGAGTTGCTCACTTATAAAGGGAGGTTGGTAGTAGGATCAACTAGCCACATTCAGAATTTGGTTATGCAAGAGCACCACAATGGGCCAGTTGGAGGACATTCTGGGGCAGAGCGAACTTACTAAAGGATCAAAAGGTCATTCTATTGGCCAGGGATGAAGAACAGTGTGACAAAGTTTGTAGCTGAATGTGACCTTTGTCAGAGGAACAAGTATGAAACAGTGGCAAATCCAGGGCTGTTGCAACCACTTCCCATCCCTAGTCGAATCTGGACTGATATCTCTATGGATTTTATTGAAGGCCTCCCAAACTCACATGGTAAAACTATTATTTTTGTTGTAGTTGATAGACTTTCAAAGTATGCACATTTCATGGCTCTTGGACACCCTTATACTGCTTTGGTTGTGGCTCAGATTTTTATGGATAATGTGTTTAAGTTGCATGGAATGCCAAAGACAATTGTGTCAGACAGGGATGTGATCTTCACAAGCACTTTCTGGGAAGAATTATTCAGGTTGCAGGGTACTACTTTGTGCTTAAGTACAGCCTATCACCCACAGACGGATGGGCAAACAGAGGTAGTGAATAGATGCCTAGAAACTTACTTGAGATGTATCACTGGTGACAGACCCAAGGCATGGGTACAATGGTTACCCTTGGCAGAGTGGTGGTACAACACAACTTACCATTCTTCTACCAAGGTGACCCCATATCAAGTGGTTTATGGACAGGATCCTCCAGCTCACATACAGTACGTACCAGGTTCGACCACTGTTGCAGCAGTAGATCAATGGGGGGTCACTAGGGAATCCACCCTACAAATCATCAAGGAGCATTTGGTGAAAGCCCAAAATCGTATGAAACAGCTAGCAGACAGGCACAGGACTGAAAGAGAGTTTATGGAAGGGGATTGGGTTAACTTAAAGCTACACCCTTACAGACAGGCCACAGCTCACTTTAGAACCAACCAAAAGTTGGCACCAAAATTTTATGGGCCCTAACAAGTACAGCAGAAAATTGGTCTGGTGGCTTACAAACTAGTTCTGCCACCCACTTCTAAAATACACCCAGTCTTCCATGTTTCACTTCTAAAGAAGAGATTGGGGTCTGTAGTTCCTGTCCATTCCACCCTTCCTTCCATTACTGATGCCGGCCAATTGGATCCTAAACCTGAAGCCATCTTAGACAGACGTTTGGTTAAGTACAAAGGACGACCTGCTACCCAGTTGCTGATTCAATGGGAGGGGTCCTTTCCAGAAGATGCCACCTGGGAGTATTACCATTTATTCAAGCAAAAGTTTCCTGATTACTGCCTTGAGGACAAGGCTGCTTTCAAGGGGCCGGGAATGATACACTCCTAGCTTTTGGGTGGAAATAGCAACTGTTTGCAATTGTTTTGTCTTTTCAATTGTCAGTTAGAATCTTTTTTCCTTCTTGTACTTCTGTTACTTAGCGTCAGTTGTAAGCTTTTCCTTTTAAGCGGGAAAGTCCGTTACAATTGTAACCACTGGGTGCCACTTGCACCAGAGTATAAGAGGGAAATTGTAGAGAGGAGAAGGTAGCTTGTAAGTTTGTTGTAAACACTTGGTGGACGAGAGATCCCTAAGTCAGTTGATGGACGAGAGTTCCATTAACCACTTCCTTCCCTCAATTCAATAAACCATCCTTTATCTTGCAATTCCTTAATCTTCCATTACTGTATTTTCCATTTCTACACCACAAATTCTCAAGGTCTTATCAGTTTTGTTTATCCGGGGTTGTATTACAGAGTTATGTTTATCAGGGTTTGCCCCCTGTGGATTGTATTTCTGTATCTCTCTCTATAATTTGATCCTCGTGGATCTTGTGTATGTTGGCAACGATTTCTCTCAAAAAAAATTTAAAAACCAGAGTCTCAGATTGTGTTTGGATTAGTTGAGAGATTGGAATTCGTTAGATTTTCTTTGTTCTTTGTAAATCTCTGTACAATTCAAGATCCAAATGCAACCTACAGGCTACCGAATCGGACAAAAAAAAGAAACAAACACGGCCTATACAGGGCATGCTTGGTATCCATTGCTTATTTCCATGTTCTCTTTATTTTTTGTTCTGTATCTGAATTAAGATGCAAAATAAGTAAAAATTCAGAGACAAGGTAAGCAAATGTCTTGATGTGTTTCCGTCATAACTTTTTTTATAGATTAATTCTGTTGCTAATTCATTGCCCAAAATCTCTAGCTCTTACCTTACTTTGAGGTGGAGGGTACAATTTTGTCGGGGGAAAAATATGCATTGAAAAAAAGAAAAAAGTTGATAATTTTTTCGTACCTTCTGATGATAATTTTGACACTTCCAGATTTATCTCGTCATACGACATAAGAAAATCAAAACAAGTTTCGGACAAATGCCAATGCAAAGTGATGTGCTTCACATGCAATTTTTTTTTTTTTTTTTTTGTTCAAAAAATATGCATACTTCCTATTTGCCTCATTGTAAAGGCAAAGCAGGGTGAACATCTCGGACACATCCGTGAACCATGGCTAATGGTTACGTACCCCAAAAAAGTTCCCACAATACATAAACTAGTCATATCGGTCTTCAAACATAAACACAAATTGGAAATAAAATAGTACGAGTATCGTTACCTGTAGCCACCACCTACACGTTACGTTTACGGTACCTTCTTAACTTCTTCGTTTATAAATCTCGAAAATGTCCCATTGCAGGATCATGGTCCTCGTCTTGCTCTTGACCATCCTGGTCGTCTGCTTTTGCAAAGCCGGAGTGAACATTGGGCAAATTTTGAAACACGTAATCTTCCATCTGCATATCTGCTTGTTCAAACAACTCGTCGGTAGGACATTTACGCCTTATGAAATTGTGAATCGCCATCAAGGCCAGTATTGGTCTTGTATGCCCTTTCAAATTATAAAATGGTTTCATCTGCATCAATCTCCACCGCGCTTTCCAAACTCTAAAAGCCCGCTCAACGCAACTACGAAGGGAGGAGTTCACCATGTTAAAGAATTTTTCATTATTCCTTGCATCTCGACGTCTCCCGCACCTGAAGTCCTCTAGGTGTACCCCTTTGTACGGTGCCAGATACCCTTTTTTGTTCGGGTACCTTGAGCCCACCAAATAGTACTTGCCTGCATATGAATTGCAGGACGGAATATAAACCTAAAAATGTTGGGAACTTTCATTTTTACAAAAAAAAAATAAAAAAATGGAGAGAACGAATTGTTGATTACCAGGTTCAGGATGGGGGAAATCATCTTTCTTGGGACCGTAAATGACGTCCTTGAAAATTCTGTAGTCATGCATAGACCCCTCCCAGCCGCTGCAAATTTGAAGCAGAGATTAAAATCCACCACGGCCATAATGTTCATCGTATACCCACCCTTCCGACCCCAGAAATTTTGAGCCTCCTTCTTCAGTGGTTTATAGTATACATGAGTACCGTCGATAGCCCCAATGCAATCCTGGAATACATGCGTTATTTTCCTTCGCACATTGATACGTATACGTCAAACCACGCATAATTTTAAGGACACCTAAATTAAAAAATATAACTTTCAGTTTTCATACCTTAAAAGGGCCATACATGGGTCTACTACTCAAGTAAGGGTGGATTTCTCATTGTTCAGTCCACGGATGAACCTGGTCAACCACCATTTGATCAAGACATCTCAACACCTTTCTGATTTGCCACGAAACAGTTGACGTGCCATGGTCGAAAAGCTTGTCTATTTGCTTCAGATTCATCCCTTGCAAGAGACACAAGAACATTCCAACACTTTCCAAATGCCCACCGCAGTACATCATGACGTGCAGAACCCGTATTTTTTCACCAACTCTCCACATAGGAGCAAATACGCATCTCTAGTCAAAGAAAAATTTCGCGGACATTTGTCAAGATGGTCGGATTTCAATATGCCCATCACCCAGTCATACCCTTTTCCGCTGGATGTGTGGAGAGTGATCTTTTGCATTTTTTTTGGTTTTAACGCCAGTCCAACTTCCAAAATTATATTTATTAAATCAATCTCCTGTTCCATTGCAACTTGCACGCATATGTCATAAATCTCAGGTTTTGATTCATAGTCCAAATCCAAAAAATTGGGATCCTCCTCCATATCGTTCTCGCTATAGGACGAATGTGTGTCATACTGGCAACTGCCGGATCCACTACCACCATACTGTCCCCCATATGCATTGCGGTGGTTACAATTCCCCTCCCAACCGTTTAGTACGCCCGTAGAATTTGAATCCAACCACTGACCTTGGTTAATGTCTGATGTGTCTGCACAGTTTTAGAACCACTAATCGGCACACCTCCATAGTACGGGTTATTTCCTGCCTGACTTATCCCATCGTCATAGTAATGGTAGTTTCCTGTCTCACTTGCCCCACCTCCATAAAGTGGATGGAATGTGTTATGTGGGACATTATATTCGTCATTGTTGGCTGGGGTGTAGGCGTATTGTGATGGGTCCATTCCCTCTACATCACAAAAACATTTACATATGTGACAAATTGTAAAATCATGCCTTTTGCGGAAAAATTGACAAAACATAGTAGAACCCACTTTCATGGACTAGTCAAAGAAAAATGGTAGTTTGTAAATGGTCACTAATAAAGATAATGCCAAAATTGGTTTTTTTTTTTTAGCTTTTTATTGATTACTTGTCATCTCTTATTTTTCTAGTCTAACAACTTGCCAATGAATATTGCGAATGTGGATCGGAGGATTGAGAAATAAGTTAAGATTGTACATCATCAATTTATGGAGGTTTTGCTGGAGCTCCTAAAACATGACTCATAGGCAAGACAAGAACAACTTGATTTGTGCAGCCAAACTGTGATTTTTTTTTCTGGTATGTCAAAATATGTGTATGTAATTTTAAGGTCAAGGAGTTGATTGATTGGTCCAGTCTTTCATGGAGGAAACCTCTAATTAGTCAACTTTTTCCTAGCGAAATGGTCCAGAAAATTTTGTCTATTCATGTTTTGCATAATAAGTTAGAGGATGAGTGTTATTGGAGGTATTCAGTTGATGGAAAGTAATTGGTTAAGACGGGTTATTTTGTGGCAATTTCTAGAGCTTTTGGTGTTCTGGTGGATGATGGGAGGAGTTTTATTTGGAAGAAAATTTGGGGTTTGAATTTACCACCTAAGCTAGCGCTATTTTTATGGAAGGTAATTCATAGGATTTTGCCGGTAAAATTGGCACCCTTCAGAAGGAATCTTGCGACTGAGGAAGTGTGTTCAGTTGAGCATTTATTCTTTGGATGTAGCAATGCTCGCAGAATATGGAGAGCTTCGAGGCTGGGTTTTGATTTCTCAGTTGGGACTCCGGTTGGGTTCAAAGACTGGTTCGTGGGTTGGTTGGGTAGTGCTCCGGATAATTTTGCTATTTTAGAGACTGTTTCACTGTTGTGGACTATTTGATGTTACCGTAATCGCTGCGTGTTTCGTGAGGGTCGGGTGGATGTGTTGCATGATGTAAAGGAGACTATTTTTTATATCAGTCTATTTGCAGGTTGCACCAGAAACATAGGATGGTGGAGGATGTTATTTCCTTGCAGCAGTATTCTAGTATGCCTTTTACAAGGGATGGTAAGATCGTGTTGCAGACTGAAGGCCATTGGGAGGGTAACGTGAATTGTGTGGGAATTGTGGTAGATGGTGCTTGGAAGAAGGATACTTGGGAATGAACAGTTGCATGGTGTGGTCTGGAGGAGCAAGGATGTGGCCACTACACGGGCATGGAAAAGGTTGTTGCGAGTTCGGCATTTACGACAGAGGCTATTGTTGTTCTGAAGGCTTTGGAGTGGGCTAGAAGAAATAATTGGCGGAGTGTGGAAGTTTTCACGGATTGTTTCCTTGTGGTTAAGGGTCTTGCTAAATTAGATGGTGTGGATGTTTGTGTTAAACCTGTTTTGTTAGATATTTTGTCTTTGTATCTAAAGTTCCAAGACTACATGTCAAGGCAGCCCATGCCTTGTCCAAGAGATGTATGGGTTAGTTATGTTATATGAATGGTATGTTTCTTGTTGCTCAAAAAAAAAAAGATTATATGAATATACAAAATGCTCATAAATAAGTTACCATTTGTATTTTTTATACTGGAATCTATTCCTCATGCTGAATATAAAAGCATGTCAAAACTGTTTCTTTTTCATAACATACGATTACAACTTTTTTTTCTTTTTTCTTTTTTACAACTTTTATTGAACCATAGAAATATTATGTACACTAACATATGTTGAGTAAAATAAATGGAAACCTAAACAAATCAATTATATTCTCTCTTTTACTTTCATGGTTGAGGGTAGTCCGATCCAATCCTAAACAACCTTACTGTTAACAATTCCATCATTCAATGATAGGAACAAAAACATGACGAATAGATTCCAATATAGAAAACAATGCACTCCGTAAATATATATATGCAGAGGACCGTACCTTGAACGGTCAGTCAACTCCGTGTTTCTCTTTGTGGACAAACCTGGTTCGAAGCTGTAATTCGAAGGTATGAGAATAATGAAAACCACAACGAGAATGATACGGAAATACATTAATTGCAATGTAGCCATCCCACACAAGCGGACCATAAAAAGGTACTTGGTTCACCAATTAGTATGAAACTAATTATATGACATAGATTTAAAAGGAACATAAACTTTGACAAATGTTCGAAACAGGAGTTATAGTAGCCGTTCAACTACGCATCTGGTTCTTGGGGGGGGGGGGGGGGGGAGTTTGCAACTTAGCGGACCAGCCAAGTGGTACTTCTCAGTTGCATGCTTGTGCTCCGACTTGAGCCAACCATCATCTGCTTTTCTATAGTGCACGTGTTGTAGAAGAGGTCGACTCTGTCCTGCGCATTCACGAACAGCCGACCAGCCTAGAACATGAAATCCATGTTCTCATCTGTATCCCAGAAAATGGGAAGACCTTTGAGCTTATCACATGCATCAGTAACGCCCCATCTACCTTTATGGGTGATTACAATACTGGGCTCTTTCTTCACGCAGGACAGATGCTCAGCAATCCGTGCATCCGACAACGCCTCGTTACTTCCCCCTCCTTGTTGTTTGCATTTGCGGCTAGTTGAGCCACCGTCAATAAATGACTGTGGTTGGGACAAAGCTTTTCCCTTGGAAGCCGTAGGGGTTTGCAAGAGGCCTTCCACGACTCCCTCTTGTCCATGTCCATCAGAGGCGATGTCATCGAAGTCCCGGGAGGCCTCGTCCATGTTTACATACTCCATTTTAGCAACGTAGTCACTTGGCTGTCGTGCATGGGTTCCCATGGAAGTTACATCGCGGTAAACACGGTCCATGAGATCCTCATTTTTCAACACCTCAGTTTTGAGCTTACATACGTCACGGTTTCGCTGCACAAAATCCAAAGAAAAGAAAGACACAAGAATAACGTAGCAGTTAGATAAGGGAAAAAGATGAATTACCTAATAGGCTTTTTAACCAATGCCCCTTTCAAAGGAAAATCGTGGAAACCTGTTGCATGCTTTTGTTGTTTAACAAGAAGCTTTTTATAGAAGATCAATTGGAAATGAAGTTACAATTTTCCACTCCATGACTTTGAAGTTTGGAAAAGTATGGTGCCAGGTAAGTACAATGTCCTTACTACATGGATGCTGCCTTCGTGAAGTGTTGAAAAAAAAAGTGAAAACTATTGATGAAATGTGACCTTACTACGTGCATGCAACCTTTGTGTGTGTTGGGGCCACAAAGATTCACGAGATCCTTGTAGGCCTTGCAAAAGATGACAGTGTGCATGTGAAATGTGGTAGATGACAGTGTGCATTTGAAGGACCTAGTTGTCCTCCCATTGTACGGTAGCATGAAAAAAATGTAAAGACTTCCATCAAGTTATGTGCATCGATAGCAACATAACATGACAGTGTGCATGTGACTATCTGGCATACAAGACCTATACATGTCCACTGAAATTTGTACTTTGGTAGAGGACATGAATCATTTATACCTCAACAAACACATTCAAATGCAACCATCTTGAAGAATCGGTCCCTTTCAGGATAGATATATATTAATAGCAAACCATAAACTTTAACTTTTCCTTTGTGGAACTACTGGAAAAGTCCCTTTCTACTTTTCATAAAAAGTTAGCTTGTTTTGAACTTGATTTGTATAGCCACCTGCATCTTTTATCACCTTTACTGCTACACAAATTATTTGTTAATATAACTTATTACTCCATATGATGCCTAATGCACACTTGCATAGCAATGACAAATTGTAAAGATCATATGCCCCAAAGGCCAAAAGTATACACCATTATATCCTGCTGGTCACCACATCCTATATATTTGCAATCCGTTGACAAATGCATACACATATATCGGTTTGTGTGTGTATAGCACTTTGAAAAGTTGGAAATGCTCAGAGATAACAGACTTCTTAAAGCAACCAAAACAGACTTCTATTGTAACGCCCCGAATTTCGGAAGCATTATTTTAAATATTTCTTATAAAAAGATCCAATTAATTAAAAAGTGTTTCTCTTATTACATAGCGGAAATAATATAAGTGTCTTACTTCGATTAAAATCATAAACAGTACTTCATTGGGAATTTAAATTACATTATTCCAACATAAAAATAAGGAGGTTCTAGGCTTCTACAGGTTCAGATTCAGATCCTGATCCCAGTTTTCTTCCTCCATTTGCTCTGTAACAATTTCCTCCATCTGGTAGTACGGTGCTTCTCCTGTACCTTCAATACCTGGTGTGAAATGTCAGGGCCAATAATAGCACCATGAGTGATAAATCACTCAGTAGCTAACTCTTATGCCCACTAACCCTTACTTAACAATCATACACAGAACATTTATATTTAATTGAATAGCAGTACAGAAATGGAAGCAAGTAACATATTTCATTATCTAGCATTTACCTTATGTTTCATCTAAGTTCTCAACCTAGAGAACAACCTCCCAAGTAACCACTTAGACTATGGCCATTCGTGATTCCACTCCCTCCTTGCTTGCCCTAACCGGGGGCCCAGATGAAACGGACTAAGTTATGTTCTTAGTTGGAGTCATCAACTGCCTCACAAGGAAGAATCTCACAGGGACTAACCGTACCACTGGGCCCACAAGGAACTAACCGTAACCTTGGGAGTATATAGCCCTTGGCTGACTGCCAATCCTAGGTCTATAGTACAATATATCTCTGGCTGACTGCCAATCATTTAGTAACCATATTCGTAAGGAGTGATCACGCAACGCCATATCCAAGGTTCCGAATCTTAATCAATCTCTGGCTGACTGCCAATCATTTCAAACTCACCAACTGGCTACCTGCCAACCATAACATCAATCTTTCTGGGGTAGCATCCCCAATCCTCTCATCACAACATTCTTTCAAAATTTTCCATTAACTTAAACGTCTAGGCAATTTCTACGCACGAGCCCAACCCGGGAACCTAATTGTCCATTCTATCATTCACAATAACAATAATTGAATAACAGAGCAAAGTGATAATGATATTTGTAAGAGATAGCAATTCACATAAAATATTCAAGATTGGTCTTTGACTGCTTGTGGTTTATAACTTAGCATGTAAGTTCATTTGCTTAATTCTTTTATTTACCGAAGAACATAGATTATGAACACTTCAATACTTAGCTGATTTCATGACTCAAACGTACTCCGATTGCTATGAAACTTTACCACAAAGTTATTTAGAAAGTTAGGATCAACTTGTCTCAAGAACATATTATCAGATTCTAATTTTAAACTCACACAAATTACTCTTGAACATAAGCTGACCGGTTTTTACTCGAGATGACAATTGAATTATTTAGGATCTCAAAAGATGAAATTAAAAGCTATAAAAATTGGTACACGCTCTAAACATCACACTTAACATCTAGTATGAACAGAATTGAAAAATAAAATGTTTAAGGGTTCCAATAAATTGATAAAACTTCAACAAGATAGCTATGTCAGATATATTTTGATTTTCACAAAACGGTTCTCAAAACCATATCAAAACATCTTCAAATTTCATGAAACTTAACAGATTTATAAATTAGGAAGTTATGAACAATATTTGTAGAGAACACTTTTACAAAAAAAAAAAAAAGATTAAGTTAGATGAACACGCCTTCTAATTTTCTCCGTCCAAATTCGCCACTGTTTACTAAAATCAATTTTTCTGGAGTTCTATAAATCCGATTTACGCGGTTCCAGCGGCGTTTTAAAGATAATAAGTATATCTACAATTAGACATAAGAGTCAGCACTATCGGAGATACATAGTATTTTATAACATTTTCCAAAGTAGACTGATCTGTTTGGCATCAAGACAGATTATACACTCAAGTTTATTATCTTAATTTTATGGATCGTAAACATATCTCACGCATCAATCGAGCATTAAAAACACGTCTATATTACACATAATATATTTAGGGAGAGTGGAATAAGATTCTACGCTACCATTGATCCGGACGAGAAGCTCGATGGTAAAGTTCGGTGGTGTTTCGATTGGCAATGTAGAATTCCATCTCGAACAGAAACTTTGGACTGCGATATCAGATTCAAGAATTATCCGTTTTGGATGATTCTTGTGTCTAAAACGAAGCTCTCGAAGTGCTCTACAACATCTATGAAGAAGTCTAAACCCAAAAACCATTGTAGCTAGGAGCAAAGTGGGGATTTTCAAAGGGACAGTGAGCTGCTTGGTTTGACTCGATCAGAAACTTTGAGCTGCAATATTGTGGTCATTTCTTGACCGATTTGAGTGATTCTTGTATGTAAATCGAAGGGCTTGAAGTTATCTACAACTTCTATGAAGGGACCTAAGCCCGGAAACCACTTTAAGTAGGAGAAAAATGGTGATTTACAGGGAGTGTGTGTGCTAGCCGAAAATGGAAATGGAGTGGTAGTTAGCATGGCCTTGTAGGGAGTGAATATGTGAAGTGGAGACAAGGGACTGACTTGGGGTGACTAAGGCATGGGTGCAATTTAAAGCACTACAGGATAGGTCTAGGGAAATGGAAGATGGCAGAGGGAGTAATTTGGCTTGGTTGCAGGGAAGTGAATTTGGGGTGGTGGGGTGGTTAATCGATTCTGGAGGGATAAGGGTGGGAAGTAGGTGTGGGGAACACGGCATGGGTGAGGCTCGAGGCTTGACGTCGCATAATGCAGTACAATTTACTCCGAGCGGTGTTCAAGTTGTGTGGCCTTTGATCTCAGAAAAATACCAAAATATTCATACTGGTTTAGAAAATTGTGGGCAACATCACCGTGTGCTCATAATCATTTAGAAAAATGAGTATTTACAAATATCACGATTTTTTATTTTTTTTTAAAAAAATTGGGATATTACATCTATAACACTTCAACTACCCATTAGAAATGACAATTTCCAAACAATAGGAGGTCATGTGGATTACTTGTGTGTTTGTAGTGATTAGGAAAAGAACAATGCTTGTGCAAGACAAAAAAGTAGATGCCTAAAAGGAAATACAAATATCAGTCTGAGATGAACTCCAGATAGTCCACAACAAAATGGAAACCCCATTCTATTGATTGGTCATTTTCATGTTCCAAGTAATTTTTTTTGGAAATCTGTCCTTATCCTATCTGATCATCCCACAGCGGTTATTCTTTAATATATGTTTTTTTTAGATTATAACAAAATGAAAAGAACTTAATGTGTTTCTGTTATAGATTAAAAAAAATGAATGTTTAGCTGCCCAATCCATTGCCCAACTCTCTACCTCTTACCTGGCTTTAAGGTAGGAAAAAAATGCATCGATTCACATGCACAACATATGGCAAAACACATGATTCAGAACAATATACAGGCCAAATTTTGAAACTAGAGATTTATGAAAACCCTTGTTCGAACTAGTCAATTGGAGAAGTATTGTTGGAGCAATGTATAACATGACAGTGCGCATCGTTAAAAAATTCGAAGGAACTTACGGCTATCATATCGTTCCACCAGTGCTCCGGTCCCGTTACTAGACCTGTTTGTGGGTCTCTCCCAACTCCACTCAAACTTTGGCTTTCTGTAAGTAGCACCCATGCCTCCCAATCCTTCTTGATGTCATAGTACCGGTTCTTCACTTGCTTCGCGTTCAAAGGGATGCCTAATTTGCCAAAAAATTCATTTCCCACCCTAATCTGACCAACGGGGATGAGTCCCGCTGTTGCACGCCCATGTTCGTCTATGTCCTCCGCAACCAATTTGAGGAATTCTGTTGTCATAGTTCCAGTCCACTTCATTCGGTCCACGATTGAGGAGGCTCGTGAGGGTCTGGTGGAGGTTGCGAAGGTGCCTTGCGTGGACTAGATCTAGATTCCTTCCCACCTCTGCCTCTTGGAGCCATCATACTTTGGGGAAACAATTACAAGTGAAAAAATATACATTAGCCATGGCACAACAATTTAAGACATTGCACTTTCATTACAATAAAATAAATGGAGGATTAACTGGACTTTTACAGCTACAGTCCCCCACATGAATGGGTCCATTGATGTTTCCCAAAATGCCCTTCCTAGGAATTACATTACAGCTAAGGTAAGAACTGCCACATACAATGGAAGGCAAAAGGTCACACATGTTTGCTAGGAATTACATTACATACGCATCAGTATGACAAGGAGGAGGACACAAATCACAATCCCAATTACAACTAAATGGTGGACTCCACTTTCTATGGCTGACAAGCGCCTACGGTAAATGTAAATGCAGGGGAAGGTGAGGTCAAATGTTACTGTTAGGGTGGTAGAAGGCCCAATGTTTATGTGAGTAATACGTTCCCTAACAACATGGAATAAGCACACTTTGTCCACAATAGCCAAACCTAGTACTTCCCTGCATAAAAGCGGATTGGAAGACAATGAAAACTTGCGAATGGGAAAATTTCATACATAAAGGCTTTGTTTGTTTCGGCATACAATATTTGCAACCGAAAACATTTGTTATGGAATCTATTTCTTACGAAAAGTAATTTCACCTTTTTATTTTTGGGTGTTTGGCTGACGCTTTGAAAATTATAGAAATTAAAGTAGATTTCCGTAGCCTTTTCGAATGAAAATTCACTTGAGCCAATATATATATATATACAAACACAGAAATGAATATGTATAATGTATTTACATATACATACATAGCTGAGAGACGGAGAGTGTTATCTTGGCGGACGAAAATCGATTTTGAGGTTTATATCCATTGCTTCAGAAAGTTAAAACTGTCCAACATGGAAATGATTCCAATTATGACCTACGATTCCCATGTTTTTCTAACTGGTTATATGATCTTAATCTATAACCTCTAATAAAAAGACTCACTAGTGAGTCAAAGAGTATATAAGCAATCTTTGAATGAATGGAAGACAGATGATATAGGAAATGGGGAACAAAAAGCAGTTCTCTCATAAACCACAACTAAACAAATTTTGTCAAATTTCTAGATAACCAAAAAAAATTCCACATAAATCATAGAGTCGGCTTTTTATCCATTGCTTGAGAAAACAGAAACTCTCCAATATACCATGCATTTTCGTTCACATTTTCTCAACAGCAAAATAGGGCATATACAGGCAAATCGAAAGTACTCATCGGGGACACAAATAGGGCATATACCTTCGCAGATCTGGAGCTACGAAGAGGAAGTTGATGAGGAAGTATATCAGTAGGGGTATCTTGTCCTTCGTCAACGAGGAACTATTGCATGTACTGAAAAAAACTAAAATGAAAAGATAAAAAAATTCAAAATAGAATGTAACAAATACAAGTTCACAAATCGGAATAGGATCCTATAACATCTCTCCTATGCAATAAAAATTTCAACTTCACTTACTATTTAGAGTTTCCATCAAGTACAAGGAATCTCGAACTAATTCAACAAAAATTTCCCTCCATAGCTCTGCAATAGGCGAGTTGAGAGAGAAAGAGAGACGGTGGTGGAGGGATGAGTGATGACTCGCGAGAGGGGGAAGAGGCGGGGCAAGATCTGTGCTCTCTCTATCTCAGATGTGTGAAGGGGAGGAGAGCAAGACAGCGGAATGAGGGATTGTGAGAGAGAATGGTGGGAGGAAGAGATGAGGTTGGGAGAGATGAGGCTGGAGATGGTCTGGACAGATGAGAAAAGGCGAGGGCAAAATCATAATTTGCCATTAATTGATTGCCTTCTGTTGGGTGTTTAATGGAGGTTTTTTTTTTCAGTTAATGAGTAAATGTTTTGGTTTTTTTTTTTGGTTTTTGAAGTTAGCGGAACAAATAATTTTTGCTTTATCTTAAAACCAACTTCATTTTTAATGGAATGGGCCTAAATAGTACTCCGTAGTTACCTACCAGATGTTTTGCAGGGGTTAAGATAGAAGAAAAAATAAATATGCAGGGGGGTCACTGTCCTTCACCAACCCCGATTCATATTTCACACACAGACACACACTCTGCCTTCTGCCTTGAGAGAGAGAGAGAGAGAGAGAGAGAGAGATTTGTCATCTGCCAACTCCATTCGCACAGGCGAGAGAGAAGGGGTTGGTTACGGAGCCAGCATTCCTACCATCGCCGTCTTTGCATTACCACAGTTAGGTTTCCTCTCTCTCTCTCTCTCTTCCTTAATTCTCCTTCTTCCCTCCTAGATCTCACCATTCTCTCTGCAAATCTCCACCTCCTCACACTGTTTTCGAAATTAAATTACAGATTTCTTGTTGCATAAACAATTTCAGAAATCTTGCACCATTTCTAAACCTTCCAAATCCCACTGGCAGCTCTTTATGCAAGAAAATGCTAAAATTCACACCTTCATTTGTGTGTACGATATACATTATAAAAATTTAGACATGAACTGATAGTTCTAATCTTGAATTCGTAAACTCTGTATAAAACATCAACCTTCAATGCAGAAAACCGTTTTTTGCATGCTATAATTATGTTTTTTTCTTTATATATTCAAGGGATCCATATCGTATGGGTGTTTATTGTAGTAGTTGCCGGCCCGTGCATATGTAGGTGTTCTTTGTCTGTATTACATTAGAACTTGCCTTAAGTTTTGGAATTTATGTCTGAATTTGTTGATGTCAGTCAATCGGATGGAAGGGTTGATCACTGCACGAATCAACCCGGTTCACGCTTATGGTAGAAGGCATCAATCTTCTTTTACTCCATTTTATACTCCGCGAGTATCGAAAGGAGTGATTGTAACTCCAATTGGTATGATGATGAAGCATCCGAAACTAATGCATTCTGTTGCTGCTTCAGTTCAGCCCCTGGAAAACTCAGAAGCTGGTTGCCTTGATAACACACTACCATCAAAAGGTCATATTCAAGATTTGAGTAATTATTCGTATTATTTGGATGTGACCTGCATATTCCTTCCTTAATCCTTGATTAGGAATTGAGATTTGGTTTGGTGTTTTGCTATGAAACAAGGATCCTTCTAGAACCATGTTGCAGATACTGTTACTGTTCATGGAACTTTTGCCTATGTACCAGATATGTGAATGCACATCATAATTTTTGTTTTGTTTTTTTTTTTTGCCGTACCCCATTCAGCCATAGTTTTTCCGTCACACAAGGGTGATGTTAGCATGATGATTTTTTTTTCTATGCTCGGCATGCTAATTAAGCTTTGGTCTGTTGGTTCTTCAATATACAGACAATTAAACTATGTTTGTACCTCTTATGTTTGGAAATTAATTGTGGTTTATGTATTGGACCCTTAGCTTTTATTTGGTTTGTAACTGTAGAACTTAATGTACTTTTGTGAATAGCAACACTATTCTTTTTATGGATGCATCCACTCATACCCGTACCCTATTTACTTTACCGTAGCGACATCATACCAATAGTTGTTGGTCGTACTACTACATGTGCTCCATAGGTGTTTCCTCTAGAACTGAGTTGAATACTTAAGCCCACTTTCTTTTTGCTTTGTGAACAAGGAACAAAATTTCATTTTGTTTCCATTGAAAGTTTGAAACGACAGAAATTTTCCTCTTTCCTAGGAGACCAAAATGAAACATTAGTGGAATCCCAAAGTTCAATGCTTCCATTGACACTTACGAAACGGACTGAAACATGTCTAAGTTTGACAAAATTTACTGAACCTTAGAGTTGTATCGACACTTATTAGAAATATATAATGATGAAATTTGAAAGGTTTCCTAGTTGCTTGGCATTTCAGTTATGTTCTGACTACATTTTCTAAATGCTTGCAAGGAATCAGGTTTTGCGAAGCTTTTTCTTTTCCTAGCTAACTGAAACATCATACCGAAACCAAATTTTGATCCTTGGTTGTGAAAGGTTTTATGTTGCTCATTAAAATAAAGATTGGGAGAATAAGTAATGGATTTAGGTTGTTGAAGCTTTATCTCACTTCGTGGTTCTTGATACTTTAAACTTGTGTTGCAACTGATAAATGCTATATCAAAATTTGTAGACGTGCTTGAGGTATGGCGAAATGCAGATGCTGTATGCTTTGATGTAGATAGCACAGTCTGCCTGGACGAGGGCATTGATGAACTTGCTGAATTTTGTGGTGCTGGAAAGGCTGTTGCTGAATGGACTGCTAGGTATGTGGACTTGCTGTACAAGAATTAGTTGCTAATTTCAGTAAAGGTCTTATGAATTTCAAATCTGATATTATGGCAGGGCAATGGGTGGTTCTGTTCCTTTTGAGGAGGCATTGGCTGCTAGACTCTCTCTATTTAATCCTTCCCTCTCCCAGGTTCAAGAATTCCTTAAGAAGCAGCCCCCAAGGTAAGAGGGCCCTGTTGGTTCTAAACTTTTATTGCTTTGATTGATGAGCCCGTTTATTTCAAGAGGCCTACAGGCCATAGTCTTCAATCAAGCTTTTAAACACTAAAATGTCTTCTAATCTGCTAGCATCACATTTCTTATTGGTACCTTTGTGATTAGATGATATCAATAAGAAGGAAGTGACTAGTCCTAGTTGATTACAAGAACACACATAACTTTAATGAGAAATTGAGAGCACCCAACGACAAACTGCACTTATCCAAAGCAGGCGAGCAGTTAGTCAAATTGACCAGTCAACCTATTCATCAGTTGGTCCTCCTTTGCCAAGCTGTCTTACGAAATTAACCTAACACAATCATAGGTATAATCTATTTTGTTATCTGTTTCTTCTGATTGATTCATTTTCTATTTTTCTAGTACCATTACAAATGTGCCGCATGGTGTTTCTTAGAAGATCAAAAAGTTAGCGAGCGTGATACTGATACAAAATTTAGTGTAATTCTTGTAGTGATTAAGGGTTCCTTGGTTCTTCAAATTAGAGTCAGAGTTGGCTCAGAATTTTGAGATTTCATTTTGCCTTTCATGTTTTTCGCTATGAAGTTCTGTTTTTGCTAGACCACTCAAGCAATGTTTTACAATCTGTACAGGCCGGTCCAATTAGTAGGATTGGCAACCAGTCCTGGTTCCAATCAAGATGAACTCACAAAAAATGGTTCCAACTTCAAAACTGATGTATTAAAAAAAAAAATTGCTGAAAATGACAGTTTAACCGGAAAACCTTAAGAACCCGTGGTGCCACTCTAGGCTGTCTGCTGGGTTGGATGGCACAGACTCAATTCCAGCTGCTGCTTGACTTGGCCAGACGTATAACACAAAACACTCAAATTTGTGCGTAGCCTTTGCTAGGTTATAAAGCCTCACAAGTGGAGGATTCTTCCATGAGTAATCAATGTGGGGGACTTTGTATCAGAGCGGAGCTTAATAACTTTGCATATGCATAAACCGACTATGTAATGCTTATGATTCATGGCAAAAACAAAGAGCAGTTTATATGCAACAAAGTCCATAGACGCCTTTGCTATGGAATTTCCACTTTTCGAAGCTATAGTTAAGGTGCACATGGTCTTAAAGCTAAGAATCTTACTCCTCTAGGTGGAATTTAAACCTAAGTCACTATGTCGTGTATACTAGTTCATTTTCCTCCTTTATTCTTCTTTCATTCTCTCTTTCTTTTGCAAGTGAGGAAAGATTGTTTATTGAGGTCAAAAGATAATCGTGGGTCTAAAGAAACCCATACAACATATTGACACCCCAAAGTCTAAGAAATCCGTTGATATATGGATCAACTCAATATAGTCGAAGCATTTTTTGATGTTCTACAACCCATAGTCTCTTGTTTTGGAATTTTTTTTTTTATGTGGTGATTATGACATTACGGTTGACTCAAGGTTGAACAGGTGACCTGTCTACCAAGTCCCTTTTTCCAGTTAGCTCACCCTTCTAGTTTTGGAAACATTGTAGTCAAGTACTTGTTGCCCGCTAAATTAGTAATATCATGTCTGCACTTTTTGGATTGAGTCAGAATGACATTTGGCAAGGTTCTTTAGATATTAGATGAATCATGGTGGCATATGTGAATTTTAATTCTTGATGGAAGTATTCCATCAACCTTCTCTCCTTCTCTTCAAGGCAAGTCTCTGTAACATTGTGAGGATACACATCTGTATGCATGCTTGTCTTTGTGCATATATGTCTCTAGAAATAAATATTTTGCTACCACTTTAGCCATATGAAGTGTGGATTTGGGATGCTACTGGGTTCTTTTTTGTCAAGTGAAGACTTGGATTTACACTTTCGTGATTTCCATTTGACTGTTTCACTAGTTTAACATTGTTAAAAATTGTTCCCATAGCAATTTCACAACATGTTATTGTTATGTGTTGCCACTCAATTAACAATTATAATACATCTAATATATACTGAAAAAGGATTGCAGACTGAAATATTACTGAAACATTGAATAGCAAAAACAAAAAGATAGGTAGCTTGATCCCTATATCTTAATATCCAAAAGAGTGATGCGATTTGAGGACATGACTCAATAGTAGGTACATGTTCTCAGAACATTACGAAATGGTATTGATACACTTTTTCAGACATGATGCCTCCCAAAAAAAATTCTTTTTCACTTCAGGCTTGGTTTAAATATGGTTTCTCATTCGTAACTCTCTAATGTGTAGGATTTCTCCTGGCATAGATGAGTTGATTAAGAAATTGAAGGCTAAAAGTACTGCAGTTTATCTGGTCTCTGGAGGCTTTCGTCAAATGATCAATGTATGTTTCGGAATCACTTTTCTCTAAATTTTCCCCTTGTGTAAGCATTCAATAGGAGAACAAAACTTTAGTCCTAGCTAAGATGAGCATGAAGTAGCCTGCACTAACTCAATTCAATCTTGGAAAGCACAAGCTTAATTGCTGATTGGTCGTGATTCAGGTGCCTGGCATGGGCTTAGATATGTAGAGCTTAATATAATTGACAGTTGATGTGGGAAGAGCTCTCTAATTTAAGAGTTATTAACAACCAAATTCTGAGATTCTACACCATTGTCATTTGCCAGAGAACTGGAATGACTGGATGCTGCTGCACTTTAAATTTCATGGATTTTCATCCGTGCATGCTCTCACACTTCGAGCTTTGCATTTAAAGCACTTATTTCAGCACAGTCTTGTGCTTAATTTAGATTAGAGTAATTATTGATTAAATGATACAGGCTATGGGAAAAGGTGGTGACTCAGTTATATTCTGTTCTCTTTTTTGGTGTGTTTGTGTGTTTTGGGTTGTGTTATCTTACTTTGGAATGGCTGTTATAAATTATATCTTGTTAACATGCTCTTAAATCTCTCTTTTCTTCTGACAATGAGTTGTTCAAATTACCAAGGAATATATATTTGTACTGGGCTCCTATTTTTTATAGCTGGCAAGAAAAGAGAGATTTTCTTAATGTAGTGGAGAAATTTTCCATGCTGGACTTTGAACAATTACAAAAGCTTGTTTTTATTTGAAGGGCGACAAGGCCCTGAAACAGTTTCATATTGTACATGCATACACAATGCCATAATTTAAAGGAACATCTCTAGCAAGTCTTCCATCGCTGCCTGAACAAAATCCTTATCTACCACTGGTTTATAGTGGTATAAGGAGTTCCTATACCAAACCAAACAAAACCGAGCCTTATGTCCCATTTACTTGGGGTCGGCTACAGGAATCCTTTTTCTCCATTGAGCTCTGTCAAGGGCTACTCGTTCACTCAAACCCATTATACTCATATCCTTGCGCACAACAGCATCTAATGTCAATTTAGGTCTTCCCCTCCCCATAGCGTTACTACCCAAACTATCGTATCCGCTCTCTTAACTACTGTGTCTATAGGTTTACGGTAGACATGCCCAAACCACCTTACCTATTTTCCCTCAACTTCTCCTCTATAGGTGCTACACCTACCATCTCACGAACCGTTTCATTTCTAATCCTGTCTCATCTAGTCTTACCACACATCCATCTCAACATTCTCATTTCCGCTACACTCAATCTTGCTCACCTGTTGTTTCTTGGCAGGCCAACATTCTGTCCCGTAAAGCATCGCTGGTCTTATGGCAGTTCTATAGAATTTTCCCTTCAATTTTGTGGATACCCTCTTGTCACATAGTACACCAGTAGTGCTTCTCCACTTGAGCCACCCCACTTGGATCCTGTGGGTCACATCATCTGCAATCTCTCCATCTTTACTCATAATTGAGCCTAAATACCTAAAGTGGTCACTCCTTGGTATCTCCTGGTCTTGGATCATCATTCTTTCTTCACTCGAACTGCTAGTACTACTAAACTTGCACACCATATACTTAGCTTTACTCCTACTTATCCGAAATCCCTTTGACTCTAATGTTCCCTCCAAATTTCTAATTTAGTATTAACACCTCTAGCAGTTTCATGTACGAGGACAATATCATCTGCAAACAGCATACACCAGGGGATATCTTGCTCAACCTGTCTAGTCAACTCATCCATAACTAAGGCAAAGAGGTACGGGCTCAAGGCTGACCCTTGGTGCAATCCTACTGTAATTGGAAATTCACTCGTTTTCCCTACTGGTGATCTAATGGTTGTGACGGCACCTTCTTACATGTCTCGAATCACGTCGATATACCCTTTGGTCACCCCCTTTCTCTCCAAAATCCACCATAAGTTTTGTACATCTAGTTATGCTTCGAAGGTTCCAACAAATGCCAACCCACCCACTTCGTTGTTCCCCAAATTTCTATATTAACTTGCGTACAGCTTAAGAACTCCAAGCTTCCAACCCTGAAATTATGGCATTGCGTAGTCATGTACATATCAAATTGTTTTTAGTTCCTTTTCGCCCTTTGCACAAAAACCAACGAGCTTCTAAAATTTGTTCAGAGTCCTACATGAAAATTTTCTCTACTACATTGAGAAAATCTCTTCTTTCTTGCCAGCTATAATAAAATAGGAGCTTAGTAACAAATATGGCATATTTTTTTATATTTAGAACAACTCAATGTCCATAAGAAAACCTACTTAAATAGAAAGGTTCGGGTACATACATATTAAGTGCATGTTAACAGGATATAATTTGTTACAGTTATTCCAAAGTAAGATAACACCACAAAAAAAATACATCCAAAAAAGGAACAGAAATAGCTGAGCCACCCCCTTTCCCATAGCCTGTATTATTAATCAATAATTAGCAATGTTCTAAAAATTGCTAGCGATAGTCGGGCGGAAAAGGGCCGCCTAGGTGCCTAGGCGGGGCTAGTCGGCTACCTAATCTAGGCAGTGGACCACCGCCTAGGCACGAACTGGTTAGCCTAGGCGACCGACTTTTAGCACACAAAAGACACCATAGGGGGGGGGGGGGAGAGAGAGAGAGAGAGAGAGAGAGGCTTACCGCTACACAGAGTTCCAGTGACCAGAAGTGACTAGGTTGGATCATGACACTGTATAGTGTGTATGTATATGTTCTATTAAATCTACATAACCTTCTAGTATATTACTACTAACATTGAACCGCTTTAGTTTTGTAAATTATGGATTTTAACCCTCAATTAATCCCTCCTAGCCGCCTAATTCTCCGATTTATCTCTCCTAGCCAATGAGCCACCAATTAATCCCAACTAATTGCCCAGCTGCCTAATGTCACGCCAGGATCGCTAGTCGAGGTGGCCGGGCGCCGCCTAGGGCTTCTTTTCGAACACTGCATTAAGACTCTTAGGTCAGCATTAAAAAAAATTCCATATGATGAGTGGCTGATTTTTAACGCCGAGGAATTGACTTGTAAGTTTGTTGAAGCCCATAAGTGCATTTATGCATGCAATTTATGCATGCAAGAAAGTCTGTCCATGGTTGGATATATGTGGTTCTTCTTATAGTCGTGATATTTCTCCCTTGCATTGCCCATTACCAAAATGGTTACCCATTCTCAGTTTCATGAAAAAGTAAACTGAAAAGCTTACATGGTATTGAGCGAATAAAATGGAGACTGCCAATTCTTTGGGAATCTATGACCTGATTTGTTTTGACCTCTCCCCATTTTGGTAAACAAGGGTAATTGAGACCCTAATATAAAAGGTTTGAGGTGGGTCCATTCAGGTACACTGGGCTAGAAAGCTAGTTCTGTGTTTAAGATTTCTTAGAAGTCAAAATCCTTGCAAAATATGCTTTTACGCATTTGAGTTTGACGTACATATTGCATTTCTAATTCTCCTCAATACAACTAACCATATTAATTCTTTTGAAGCCTGTTGCATCAATTCTTGGTATTCCGCCAGAACACATTTTTGCCAATCAGCTACTGTTTGGGAACTCTGGGGAGTTTTGGGGGTTTGATACAAATGAGCCTACTTCAAGGAGTGGAGGGAAAGCCACTGCTGTTCAACAGATAAGGAAGGTTAGTATCATTGCATTTCATACAATACATGTCAGGTATTTGAAGTATATTGATTCTTGATTTGACTTGATTTTGCAGATTCATGGATACAAGTCATTAGTCATGATTGGAGATGGTGCAACTGATCTTGAGGTAAGAAAATTGAAGTTCAGCTTTCTACTAGAGAAGTATAGAAGCCCCTTCATTGCATATAAATTTGTTTACATTTTATTGCTTGAAGATATTTTCCTGCTTCTTACATGTCAGCATTTATACTATTTTCTTTTTCCATTTTTATTCCTGTTCATCTCCTTTGTGTATTTGTTTATTTTTTGTCTTGACCGAGTGCATTTTCAAAGACATGTTTTCCAAAAGTTGTCAGTGATACATGAGAAAGAGAGAAAAAAAAAAAAAAAAGTGTGACACGAGAAATTGCCTCAAGTGAAGGAACCTCGTGAGAAAAGTGTTATTAACTTGGACCAAAGTGAAGGGACCTTATGAATGCCTTTAAAAAAAATTCCTGTTTAATCAAGCAGCATTTTGGCAACGATCTTTGTTTTAAATAGTAGGCATTCTAATGGTAACATTTTCTTTATTTTGTAGTAACAAGTTTCTTTTTTGGTATGATTTTACTTTTCTTTGTAGGCTCGTAAACCAGGCGGTGCTGACCTGTTTATTTGCTATGCTGGCGTTCAACTCCGAGATGCTGTTGCAGCGAAAGCTGATTGGCTGGTTTTCAGATTTGCTGATCTGATAAATTCGTTGGAATAGTTTTAACTCTTTTTGCTTCATCTATGTCTGTATCTAATATTGTTGCTGTTTTGGTGGCTGCCCACGGCTACTGCAATTTATAGTTCTATTCTTATTCTTGTTTCTTTTCTTATAGGAGTATTACGTTAGAGGAATGTATTGAAAACTCATCAAAAAGTAATAATAATCGTTCTGGTTTGTAAATTCTCTCCCTCCATTACTTTCTACTTTGATTGCTTACATTTATTTCATGTGGTCTGACTATTGTCAAATTGTTAATGACGTCAAAGATAAATATCATCCTTAATGTATTCCCCATTACCGAGGCCTCACCGCCGGCTGCCCCTCAATCTGCCAGCTCTTTAGTGTACTTCCCCGACCAGGAGAACTCGTAATGAGATTGAGGGAGCACATGAAAACAGCCAGATGAAGTTCGAATTCATTGAAATAGGAAAAGTGGAAGATCTTGAAATGGGAATACTGGGATGGCGAAGTGAGATCATCCCACCTTGAACGAATTTCATTTCCACTAACCTGTGTGTATAAGGTATTATGGCTCAATTAGCATTCAAAAAGGGCTCGAGTCATGATTTAGGGATTTTGAGCATTTCATATCTAATCACTCATAGACAATTTTTCTCTTGTTCACCGGTGCAGACAGTTTAAACGAAACCATGTGTACTTTTTGTTTGTTGTGTCTCGAGTAATGATACAGGGCTTTTGAGCATTGCACATCTAATTTCTGTTACTCATTGTCAATTTTTCTCTTTTTCATCGATGTAGACACGTCAAACCAAACCATGTATGCTTAGTTTCTCTTTTGTTTGTGTACATTTGTGTATTTACGGCGGGTGCTTTCTACTAGGATAGAGTAGTGGAAATCTGCAATGATGAATTCATGAAAGATGAATTGATCAAAGGAAGCTGATTAAAAAAAAGGATTAAGAAAATTTAAAGGGTCTTGCCACTCTTTGATCAGAATGCATCCCAGGTGAAAAATGGTTGATCACCACCAGTAATTCAAATTAAGAATATCGGATGAGAGATATTGCATCCTGTGGAGTCGGTTTTAGTGGGTCTGGAAGTCCCAAGAAGCCTGTGCGCTATAACTTCTCCATAATGTGGCTGTCTTTTGAATTGCCGAATCCATCTCGTGGGATCCTAACTCTGTACATAATATCAGCGGAGGAACTTTTGGATCCATAGTCCTCGGTATTTTGGAGATCAATCGAAAACTTTGAAGAAATAAGAGAGCACAAAACAAATAGTACGCGGAAAACCTTTTCCAACTTTAGTCATCTGGTAGTGAAAGTCAGACATTTTAGAAGCACATATGCCCAAAGTGGATAATGAGCAGAAACCAAAGCTGTTTTTTTGGTTGAGTATGGCATTTTGAAACAAAAGTAACCAGAAACATAGTTCAATGATGGGAATTGGGAACCCAAGAGGACCATATTCCACCCAAATTTGAGTCTTATTTGTATCCCACGAGATGAGAAGATGCTGATAAATCAAATTACTCCAAGAACTTCTGTAACCATTAATTTTGCCCCTGAAACTTCAAACCACATACATACCATAGAGATGTAATAGTAAGTATTTTCCTCCCTATTAGTAACAATTTCTTCTCAGCAGTCCATTTAGCTTGTATTATCGGACCTTGTACCCATTTCTAAACTCCCAGAAGGCAGAGAATACAAACTATACTGTGTTATTAATCTGCTAAAGTATCCTCATCATAGTGTTGTTGAAATAATACCAACTCTTTACACTGCAATTTGCCGCCCAGGTTTGTTGATAATACACCGTTACCCTGACAAATTATTTTTAGGAAATGAACTATAATAAGAAGATTGTGTATCTGAACCACAATATAGCATTCTACCAACACTTGTCAATACAGAACCTCACGACTGAAAATTGCACCAAACTTGAGTTTCCAAAGCTGAATCCAGCATTAACAAAAAGCAGTTCAGAGAGAAACACTGGGAAAGAGAGGAGTTGGGGAGGGGACTAGGGCAGGAAACAAGACACATGGAGGTTTCCAAGTATTAACTTACTATGCCCAGAATTCTGAATGTTGCTCTCTCAGGCCCTTCTGTTGGCATAATCATCAGGCACAGCATCATCATCATCCCTGTAGTTAGCCTCAATGGAATCCTCTTGGGCGGTGAAATCCCCAGAAGCATCAGCCATGTTGCTGTTTTCAGTGCTACCAAATTGATCCCCACCAAACCCCAATCCTGTATTTCCACCATCAGCACTAACAAAGTTCTCACTGCCGCCAGCAACTCCACCAACATCAAAACCCTGGTTGCTGCCACCTCCATAATTACCAGTGTTCAAAGTGTCTGAACCAGTTCCACTTGCATAAGTGTCACCTTGCGCAAAGTTACCTCCTCCATAACTGCCACCACCGCCTCCCCTTGCGTAGTTGTTGCTGCCATACCCGCCCCCACCATATCCACCTCCTCCATAGTTATCACCACCGCCACCATACCCGCCCCCGCCACCATAACCACCACCACCATACCCGCCGCCACCATACCCCCCAACTCTTGGTGGTCTATCGTTTGCATAGTTCACCCTCACCCTTCGGCCATGAAGTTCCTGGCAGACATTCAGAAGGATCACAATCAACCATAATTCCAAGCAAAAACTACAGTTAAAAGGCTAAAGCAATACACAAGATACAAAAAGGATCACTTCTAGTCCCTGATAGTGGCTGATACTAGACGAAAAGTTGAAAACACCTGCTAACAGGCGCTCTTTCTCCTGTTATTCACGCTATTTATTTATCAAACACAACAAGAAGGATAATGTCAATGTTATGTGAAAATCTCTCAAGGTTTAGTTTGTCCAATTTATCTGCATTAACTACTTGCTTAAACACTGCTTAACACCAAATGAGAAAAATGATGCATAGAATACATTCCCATCCAGACTATGAAGCATGGACACGTTTATAGGATACGGATACAACATATGCAAAAATCTAAAAAAGTAGAATATGGAGATGGCCAAGATACATTTGTCAATAAGTTGTAATATAAATTTTAAGAATCATTTTACACCTATGAAGCACCGGTACGCCAAAAATGTCGCCGTACGAGTACCGGGTACAGGTACGGCAAAATACATACCGGGTACGGCAGCAACGTATCTGGTACTTCTGCACTGTTCCGGGTACGGGAGGGTACTTTGTGGGTACGGGAATGGATACGAAATGGGTACGAGGTGAGAGAGAGGGGGGGGGGGGGGACTCATCGCCGACTCACCTCTGATGAATCTCCGATTGTCGACTCACCTCTGATCATCGTCGTCGTCTGATCATCTCCCTCCCTCTCTCTCTCTAAGGACATATGTATTGTTTACAAAAAGAAAATTTGGTGATACAAAACAGCTGCATCACGCTGTTTGGGGGTAAAAAAAATTACTCTTTGGTATAAATATTTGTTTCCTTTCGGTCGGTGGCCTTTTCTAGACCACTTGTGCTAAATTGAAAACTTTTGGGTAGACCACAGCTGTCAACCTCTTTCTTTAATAGGTTTTCTCCATGTGGGCCTACATCTAAAAAATAATAGGAAAAAAAAAATTATACTAACATACCCAACCGTACCCTACTTTTTTTTAGTTTTTGCCGTATCGTGTACCCGTACCGCGTACCGGTACCCGTGCTTCCTAGTGTTACACAAACTGTATACACTGTTTTGCGAAAATAACTTGAACAGTTGAGGAGGTTTGTGCATATGATCTGTTATATTCAGCTCATTATGAACTCATAGCATTAGTCTTTTCTATTCTTGTTTTATGCATTAATGGTGCTCTGGGATTTACATGCAGGAAGCAATCTCTAGACCAGCTCTCTCTAATGCCTCCTACTTCCGATTTGTGGGCATGATTCAACAACGTAACGTCACTTGAGCTCCCAGAATTTTCAAGGTGTAGAGGGACCACTATTTCCATGGTAAACTTCCTGAGAGCACTTCGTTCTAGGCCTGTCAATGGACCGGATTTGATCCGAATCCAATCCGAATCCGAAATAGTTCAAATCCGATCCGAATCCGAATGCGCTAAATCCGAAATCAATAATCCAAATCCAAATCCGAAAAAACGGATATCCAATCCGATCCGAAATTTTTCCCTTCTCCAACTTTTTTTGCATATCAACCAAATACAAAAAGGAAAAAAAAAAATTCCCAAAACGGGGGGGGGGGGGGGGGGAGAGAGAATTCAGTGTGTGAAATTTACATAAGTAGTTTGTGAAGAACGAGAGCAAATAGTTTTATTAAAACACAAAATAAGATGAGCAACAAAAAACGCACACCCAAATCACACAACTGGCTCAGCAAGTACCTTCGGAGATGTTTCATCAATCTACTACCAGCCATGAGGAAGCAGCTGTAAGTCCGGCCTTTTTGTCATCATAGCCAATGAAAAACGAAGTGTATATAGTACACTAATACAACGTAAGGTAAACTAGAACAACTCCCTTTCCAAAATTTAGCCACTTGTTTTATGGGGAAAAATCTAGAAGAAGTGGGAGTGACTTGGTTAACAAAGTTGTTCAACAAGATTATTAAAACTAGGAAGATGCCCAACAAATGGAGAATGAGCACCTTAGTACCTATATACAAGAATGAAGGTAATATTTAAAGTTGCAACAACTATAAAAACATTAAGTAGATAGTCGATGAAATTGTGGGAAAGAGTTAGTGAGTGACTACCGTGGCGAAGAAACAATTTGGATTTATGCCTAAGAGATCGACCATGGAAGCAATCTATCTATTTGGATTTATGCCTAAGAGATGGACCATGGAAGCAATCTATCTATTAAGGAGACTGGTAGAAAAGTAAAGGAAAAAGAAGAGAGACCGCCATATGGTTTTCATAGATTAGAAAGGGCTGATGATAGGGAGCCTGTCGACATTATATGGTGGGTTTTGGAGAGAAAGGGAGTGACAAAAGGGGAAATCGATGTGGTTAGAGATAAGTATGAAGGTGCCCTCACTACCATTAGATCACCAGCAGGGTATACGAGTGAACGTCTGATCTCACAATAGGTTTGCACCAGGGGTTCCGTACCTCTTTGCCTTGGTTATTGATGAATTGAACAGGCATATTCAAGAGGATATCCCATCATAGCGTATGTTGTTTGCAAATGATACTGTCCAGGTAGATGAAATTGCTATAGATGTTAGTACTAAATTAGAATTGTGGAGAGAAGCAGTGCTTTAAAAGGCTCGAGGCGTATTGAAGCACATGCCTTCAATTTTGCTGCCGAACACAAGTCACGCATGTTTTCGTGGTGTATCAACTTCAATCACCTCAATATAAACTCCCCCCTCCCGGCGTATGTAAGCTCATTTTTTCCCTTTGTAGGGAAATAAGGTGAAATTATGTATGTACATTTTGTTTTTTTAGTTAAGAAATTATGTGTATGTAGGCTCTATTTCCTCTATTTGGATGTTATTTAATGTTTTGTTCTACTTATGTGGTCCTACTTACTCAAAACTCAGAGAGGGGGTGAAGAATACTTTTAATAAGCAAAACAAAGGAAAACTCGCTTCATCCTAGGCGCCGAATAAACGGGGGATTAATCGGCCTCGGCGCTAGGCAGTGCCCGGCCACCCAACTCAGTTAGCGACTAGCAACTTTTACAACATTGAATATTAGAAAACTAGTCTTTTTTTGGCCCACAAACAGTTCTTTTGTCTATTTAGGCTTTAACCTGTTTATGGTACACATCATTATACCATTTCAATAAAGGTTGGATGTGTAACTTAGAGTACGCGAAAAGTATCATATACTTGTCAAACTTCAAGTATGGGATACGTATACAAATAAGACTCCCCTTCTAGAAGTATCAATGCTTCATAGCTCCCAGAACAAATATAGAAGGAATCTACCATGCTAAATTTCAACAAAAAAGAAAATAACTACTATATTATTGCAATTTAATCATGTGGAGTTTCACTGTTTGTCTATGTTAAGAGAAAGCACTGAGATATTATAGGGCATGTCAATAAGCTTATTGTTTCCACTTTCCAGAGATCTTCCGCTTCTTCCGCTCCCTCATGGCAATTAAATTCCTTTAAACTATTGTTCCATACAAGTCAAAGATCCAGAAAATTTTGGCCAAACATTCACCACAAATAACATGTCAAAGATGCTTTATTGAGCACAATTCCATGACCAGCACATCACCAACCTTCAACTGTACCAGGAAGATAGAGAAGAAATAGAAATCAGTACCTGTCCATCCAAGGCCTGGATAGCAGCAGAAGCCTCCTCACTACTAGTGTATGTAACAAAGCCAAACCCTCTGGACCTACCAGTTTCACGATCCATAATGATTCTTGCTGCAAAAAAATAAAGCACAGCACTGTTAAAAACCGAAATATTTCCAACTTCTCCTCACACAAAATGTAGCTTCTCAAACACATATCAAAACCAAGTCTATCAACCGAAACCAAAGCCTCCTCCATTCTGGATGGGTGTCCATTTGAAGCATAGAGGAATAATAAGGACAAAGGAACAAAGTTCACAAGACAACAGTTTTTTAGCCAAGGGTGATTTATTAATCTTCGAGCCAGCTCACTCTTGTAGTAGCAAGTATTTTAATTTTAACCTTGAATAGTATTAGCAAGTCATCATAGGAGTTCAGAAAGTCATGCTTGATTCATTGCTTTTTTCTTTCTCTGTTTTGGCTTTTTGGGATGAAATTCCATTTCGGCTAAATTTTAAAACGGTAGAAGTTTGACCGTAAGTTGGTCAAAGAATCTTTCCTGCTGCTGCAATCCACTTTATATATCCCACATAAACAACCTACTTAGGCAAATTTCAATCATTAATGGTGTGCATATTGAGTGAGCCATTGCATCCTCCGGTTTTTTACTATGTCGTGAAGCCCTCTTGTAACAACAATTCCAGAGTTGAATCAATGGCAAGATTTGACTCTTATTAGTTGAAACTCATTCCAAAAATTAGAGTCATGAATCCCATGATTCTGGCCACCATGAGCATACATTTGATGCTCAACAACAATTTTATGGCAACTACAAATCATCCAAAAGACTCTCTCAACAGTTCAGCAAACTAAGGAAATAAATTACACGAAATCCTCAGGCTAACATTTATGATGTCATCTACCAAAATGATATATACAAACCTTCAACTACTTCTCCATACTTAATGAAAGCTTCTTTTAAACTTGTGTCATCTGTGGCATATGAGACTCCTGCAATTCAAACAAAACTAATATTAGCACAACAAACAAATAATGGGGTAATAACTGGAACTTGGCAGAACAGGATGCACCTCCAATAAAGAGCTTAGAAGATGACATGCATCGTATCATTTGGAAGATAGAAGAATTGGATCCACAAAGTTCAGAATTGATGTTCTTGCTCACAGTCTGCTTGAGTATATTTCCAACTTTACTAAACAACGCCATTGCTGCAACCTCAAAAAGAGCAAAAAACCTTCTAAGTTCCGCATCATTAAGTTTGCAAGGATATTATATATGCTGTCAAGATAGAAGGGCTAGAAACTCCAGTTCATAAAGTTAGGAAGAGAGCTCCCTATCTAGCATATATTGCGTTACTTCAAACAAAGGGATAATACAAGTGTTAGCCTCTTTTCTACCACAGGTTCGCTGGGAGTTAGAACAGAATCACTAAGTTAATCCACACAATTCATGCAACCCTCAAACTACCTGCATTTTGACAGCACAAAACTTTACAATATTGATGAGCAAATCAACGTTAAAATCTGTAACTGAACAATTTGTGGTCAACCAAAGGAGGGTCCAATTGTCGCATAAAACTTGATCCTTAGGGACAATGATAAAGCCAAAACTACGTAGGAAACCATGCTACAATACAAACTCCATTAAAAGAATTTCAACCAGAGGTTTGCTTCTTTGTAGACCGAATCTAGAGGGTGCAGCTCCGAGCATGAAATTGTGCCACTTCCACCGTTAAGTAACCCAACATTGGAGCCAAAAAACCTAGCCTTCCATCACAGAGAAACTTGATTTTCTCAAAGCATAGTTGATCTGGACCTTAGAACGTACAAAAAATGTCAGCATGGCAACATCCCATAGCAAGGACGCGCCCTCCTGTTCAAAACCGGACAAGAGAGAAACAGAACTCCTCTTTCACAAATCTTAGTGACCACTTCAAAAGATAGAAAGCAATACAACACAAGTACCTGTTATGCACTCTTTTTTTCGGTTTTCACAGGCAGTAATCCCCAATTCCATACTCTGCTATCTATGATTGGGCGATTTCCCCTGAACTTATGGGGTTTTTAAAGAAAATAAAGCGCATAAACAAAGACCCATTACTATAATGGTCACGAATGTATCCCAAGATGCCATTAGAGTCCCAGTCCCCAGCATCAGAAATGCATGTTCATCCCAGACGCCATTCAGCCGTCGAAACAAGGGCTTTTAGGTAGACCATCCAAAACTATTTGAGAGAGAGAATGCTTCAGTAGAATTGTTTCCATTGGAGTAGTCACCGATTTATTCCCGACAGTGCCATCTCTTCCTGCACAGATTCCTAAATGGCCTCAAGGTATCAAAAAATCTTTAATAAACTTTGCGGCTCTGTTTTGGTAATCAGTTACGGTTTTGATTGCTTTCTTGGTAGTTGTGTCCTATTGATCGGCATTTTGTGAACTTCAATCAATTTGAGATTTGCCTATTTCCATTCTCTGGTTTCTAGCCTGTAGGGCGAATATGAATCATGTTCTGAATATTGTGGTGTTTTGGTCTTTGTCTCTCTCAAATAGCTAAGTTGGAATGGTTTTCTGCACTTAAATGGATAAGTTTTGTTAGACAAAGCTTGTTCTTTCCTTTCATTGTCCATCTAAAATACTACGAATGTGTTTTAAAAGGATATCCTCCATTGTGGTTTTCTAGTGATCAGTAGTCCAGTACAAACTGTACAATTAGCTATTATTGTGATTTTGAGTGACTTGAAATTGTTCTCCTACCAGAGTTTCATATTGAAGTCATGGCGAATCATTAACTATAAAACATGGTAAGTTGGTGTGAAAAAGAAAACAGTCATATTATGTCATGATACTTGGATACTATCAGATTAAAGAGTGTTACAAGAATGATTTTACTTCATCCGATAATCTCCATTATAATGATTTTTCTTCATCCGATAATCTACATCTTTCTTTTCAAAACTTAGGCTTATGACGTATAGTCCACTTGGCTATCGGTATTCTGGCATCTACTTAGGGTGAGTTTCCCATAAAAAGACCATCTATAGCTTATGGACTTTAAACAAGTTGTCCCGCTATTTAGACTTATAGTTTATGTATGTGAGAAGAATGACCCGTCTTGAAATCAGTGTTTTTGTCGGCTTTAGCCAGTTTAGTCCGCTTATCCCAACTTGGCCTTGTATTATATGATACTTCCCGCTGAGTATTTTGTCCTCCGAACTCTCATGTCAAGGATTTGCCAGTAGATCGAAGAATAAGTTTAGGAGAAATAGAAGTTGGACAATCACCATGTTTGAGTTTATCTGGGGATACAATTTCTTAGGACAAGAGAAACGATGTTACATCCCATAAACCTGTAGGAATACCAAATGGCTTCTTTGGGCTTGGTGCCTAGGACAAGTCTAATGACCAAACTTTACAAGGGTTCGTACTTGCGGAACACGAAGTGGCTTTCCTACCCCAGAATTCATGCATTTTGAACCAAGATCAGCCACCACCTCTTCTCAAGCCATGGATTATACGTTAGTCCGGAGTTCAAGCATTGGGAGTGAGGAAAATATTGTTGGGAGGGTAGGGTAATTCTCTCTCCCTCCCCCCCACCCCCCCCATACCGTTTTGAGAAGTTCTACAACTTTTGAAATTCTTAAGTCTGTACCAACTTGAACAGTTGAACTGTTATTTGATAGCAATGTTGAGTTCTTTTTACAGCATTATGACTCTTCCATTTTGAAGTTGCTTCTGTAAACAAATAGCAGGAGTGCAAAAAGTGTTTGTACGTAATTATATCTATCATCTCTCTACGCACTGGAGAATTTGATGAACAGTAATAAATTGTGGGTGATTTTGTGTTTGTACAGATTGTTGCTTGATGTGTAACTGTTGTGAATGACTTTATTTTGGTTTTGAGCCATGGGAATTATTGGATAATAAGAAACTGTACATAGTTTGCACTTATATCGAAACGTCACAGTGCACTGTTGAGTTTGTGGGATCTCACTCCCCAGAGGATTTGGTTGGTGAGACACTTCAAAAACCCATCTTTACAGCCTACCGGAACGGTGCAACAATGTATATATACAAACCTCATCTCAACCACAAAATACCACTCGAAAAAACTGAAGATACAAAAAAGCCCCTAACTAACAAGCGGTGGGACAAACCCGTATCGAAGGCTACAAGCGACAATCTAAAAATAACTACAGGAAATGAAAGCAAGCATAAATCGACAACAGTTTATAAACATATGCTCACCATATCAATAACCGATAAGTAGAAATAAATATATCGAACACTGAAAACGCAACAGTCTAAAACAATCTATAGAAAACGAATCAAGCATAAAGAGCTCAGCTATCTCTTTGTACGCATATGAACATGCGCATGTGTGTGTATCGCGTATGGATATAGAAAAATCTGACGAACATATTCCCAAGATTATACCTTTCGGCGAGTTCTGATACGCTTTATAGCTCCTCCTCCTCTCTGTGACTGACCCTGCGCGGGCGGATACTAAAACCCTAGAAATGGGGTGGGGTTTTACGAGAGCGACGTTCGGGGCTGATATAACAAGCGTTGAAATAGTTTCGAACCGTTGGATCGTGTTGGGGAAGGTGCAAGCCGTTGGATAAAAGAATGGGCAGGGGAGATATTAGTTGTTTATCGGTGGATGAATAATAACTCAAAATGTCAAAAACCAATTTATTGCGTTTTTTGAGATAGGGCAATTTTATTCATAACCCATTATTTACTCCATAAGATTCGTTTTCTTCATACAACCCGCAATTAAAATTCCCTAAACAAAATTTACTCCAACAACCCACTAAATTCACCTAAACTACCTATAATACCCTTCAAGTTTAAAATTGAATTTCTGCTCCGTAACGATTTCGGTATGTAAATGTCGAAATACATCATATTTTTCGATAAGCTAAAGTCGCAAAAAAATGATGCATTTCAACATTAGCTTGTCGAAACGTGTGTTGTGAAATTAATAAATTTCTCAAGTATCTACTTCGGTGTCCAAATATCGAAATAAGGTATTAATTTCAACATTAGCTTGTTGAAACATATGTTGTCAAAATATGAAATTTTTGAAGTACCTACTTCAGTATCCAAATGTCGAATATGTGCACATATTTTCGGTGTGTGAATGTCGAAATATAGTCGTGTTTCAAGGGCATTTTTGTCTTTGCACATTAGTGAAAATTGGGAAAATTTTGATGGGTTGTATGGAGTAAATAACGGATTGTAAATAGAATTAGCCTTTGAGATATTTCCATTCTCTCACAATACATAATATAAAAAATCAAAAAAAAAATTAACGCGTTTTTCGAGCTCTTACATAAAAAATAAAAAAAATAAAAAACCCAAGTTTTTGGCAATCAAGATTCAAGAAGTATATTACTATGCAAGTGGTGGCTGGCTCATGCGGTAGAGCTTTTTGATGTCTCACACTGCATCCTGGGATCGAGTCTCATTCCCCCCTCCTCATGTAATATATTAGGGAAGACGAATGAAGAAAAAAAAAAAGTATATTACTATAAGAGGAAAATTAATTCAGCATACATAATGCACATTTTATGCGGACAAATATATCCCGCACACTATTACTAACGTTGTTTTGATACCACCCTAAACTGTTGGTCCTCATTCAAGCGCAATTTTATAAACAAATGGCGATATGTAATTTCACTTAAGGTGCAATATTTGTTAATACAATAATCAAAATTTAATTTGCCAAAATAAAAATTTGGATTAAGAAAGTACACTCCCAATCTAGTCATCCTCGTTCGGGTACAATCTTATTACTGTTAAAGGGAGCTATGCAGGTTCACTCAGGGTGTAACGAATTTTCATTTAAGGAGTAAACATTAATTTATTGGAGAACAAAAAAATATGAGATTAAGATAGTATATTAGTTCTTATTCTGGTGCAATGTTATTGTCAAAAGGTTCTATGTAATTTTACTTTAATTTCAACATTTTCATACAAGGATGTAAAGTCATTACCACAGAACAAAATGTGAGATTAAAACAACACACTTCCAATACAATCCTCCTCATTCGAGTGCAATGGTCTTGTTTAAGGAGCCATGTTCACCCAATCTTCAAACAAAAAGTGAGACGGAGCAAACAAATCTGTACGCATCACAAATCTCATTTGATCACATGTTTACAAGTCATAAAAGTTAGATTTGTCATTTTAGAACAAAAAAGTGAGATTAAAACAATACACTGCCAATACAATCCACCTCATTTGAGTGCAATGGTATTGTTTAAGGAGCCATGTTCAACCAATCTTCATACAAAAAGTGAGATTGAGCGAACAGATCTGTATGCATCGCAAACCTCATTATGATCACATGTTTACAAGTCGCAAAGATTAGATTTGTCATTTCGGATACACAGAGGATAGACCGGACATAACCCAATGTCATGCCAAGAGACTATCAACGTAAGTGTAAATGTGAAGAGATGTCACTTGAATTGAAAATATCAACTTACCACACATGTTAGTCAAACCGTAGTGACAATGGGAAAAAGTGGGAAAACAAGGTTTGGGAAAAACTGAAGACACATGTAGATACCTAAACAACCACATAAAAAATTGTGACTTTGTATATATTTTTTCTACAAAATGAAGTCCCTGTAATTTACACTTTCATCATTCTTTAAAACATTTCTTCTCCTTCAAAATTACCAACTAGTAATGATGACCTTTTTTTTTGTTTTCTTTTTCTAGTTATTATGGACTATGGATATACAAGTGTATTTAGCGTGATAAAAAACAAATAGAAAATGAAAAAGATTAAGATATATATACGAAGTAAAACATATTAAGTAGATATAAAAATAATTACTATCAAAATATACGATGTCTTAATAATTAACCAATTTTGATAAAATTAAAATTATTTAATTTGATTTTAACGTTAAAAAATTCAGTTATAAGCAAAATAGAACAATAGGACTTGATTGTGTAGCTCATCTACTATTTAAGGGCGTTTTAGTAATTTAGCAATAAAAACTAACGGTGTTAGGGTCAACTTAACGGATTGGGTGAATCTAGACATTATTTTGTAAAGTAAGGGAAGTTATTGTAATTTTTAGAATCTCAGGGGAAGTTTCTGTATTTGTCAGAAACCTCAGGGGAGGTCAGTGAAATTTACCCATTTCAGAAGGATCAGTTATACGGGGGCATAAGATAAGATGGAGTATTGTTTTTTAAGGATTGGCTCACATTGATGTGATGTTTATGGACAGAGATAAAAAGTAGATGGTTTGGATGAGGGATTAAACAAGGGATAACTTTTGACTTTGTTTGGATGTTTTATAAAATTGGGTGGGTAAAAGGGGATGGATGATGGAAAAAGCTGTGAAATGACTATTTTGCCCTTGTGGTCCCAAACCTGATTATGCATTAAATTAATTATATAATTGCAAAATCTTAATCTATTTAATTAATTTTGGACAATTTGAAGCTATATGGAATTATTTAATTGAAATTTTAATTTTTAAATAATTTTATTTAAACAATTTTTTTTTTTAAATATGTACATTTGAATGGTTGGTTGTTATCCAATTTCTTTTTAATTGTAGTTGTTTTTTTACTTGTTGGCCTATCTATTATTTTTTTACTATTACCCCAACACAATGATTAACAAATGATCAATCGGACCATTTCACTTTTCATGCATTTTATTGCACTCTCATATAAAATAACACATTACAAAGGTTACAAAAGTTCACAATGACGAATTTATTTTTTAACCTTCCAAATAACAGTCTACATATCAAGCTTCCGAATTACCAACCGAATTACATGAAACTGCCAAAAGCACTAGTAGCACTACACTTTTTCTTCCTACCAATGAAATAGCAGCAACCATCTTCTACACCAGTAACTTTTCACCATCATTTTACTTTACAAAACTACCCTTGAATCTCTTCTTTTATCATGTTTTTTTATTTTCTAAAATCCCTCACTCTTATAACCCACAGCACTCTAATATTAAAATGTAAGAATACGCATAACCAAAGAACGACATCGTAATCAACCCAAATCCAATAACCATCAATAATTCTAACAAATTCAACAAATGCAGCACATAATCATCAATAATTAAAACATAAATTCCGAAAGTTCTAAGATGTGATTAATGGAGAGGGTAAAACCCGTACTCCCTCTTAGGTGCCCTAGCTCGGCTATACAACGTGGATATGCCCTACAGGGGAGCCGAGCTAGAGGGGCCACGGGTAGGGCCGGGCGCGCAGTACGTAGTTGACCATGACACCACGATAGGGTGCAGGGTCAGGACCGAGCCACGAATAGCTCGGCCCCAGGGTCTACAGGCCAACAACAGTATAGCCGTCCTACGTGGCAGCACGGCTATACCGCTATTGGGCTAACAGAACGGCAAAGCGTTATGGAATAGTCTAGAATACTCTCTTACGTGATAAGAGGCGTATTCCGCGGTTTAAGGGAATGACGTGATCATTCCATATCAGATTAGGAATGTAAAATCCTATTGAGATTCGAAGTACACAAGCATATAGGAATAAGTCCTATATGGAAAGGAATGCTATTGCATAAAGGATTCCTAATGAGAATAGGATCCTTGGACAACCAGCACCCTGCATCTATAAATAAGGTACGATACCCATGAAGAAAGGTACGCTGTAATTCGTGTTTACATGCTTTGCGTGATTTCCGGTTTCCTCCTAGTACGTGATACTAACTTAAGCATCGGAGGGCCTTTGCCACGAAGGGCAAAGGTACTCTAACGGTTCTCTGTCTTGCAGGTTTAGAGGTACCATACGGATTCCAGAATTCTACCCTCTACAATTAACATGTAATCATATTCTAGCCTTCACACAAAAACTCCATAATGCATATCTCTTGGCAGAGAAACCTTCATTACCTCAACCTAGGGGGAAAAAAAGGGGGTTATGAAAGAGAAAGTATAAAAAATAAGGAAAAAATAAATTTACTGTAGATTGTATTACTTTAGTATTCTAAAAAAAATCATCACGCATCTTGAAAGCGAAGCCTTCATTATTGCCTTAAAATAAAAAAGAAAAGTCATAAAATCAAGCTATGAAATTACGACCCCCAAAAAAAAAAACCCTAGAAAAGTAAAAACGAGAAAAGTTACATAAAAAAGAAACAAAAAATTTACGTTTTGATTATAAACGAGAAAAGTTACATAAAAAAATATTCAGAAAAACACTCACCACACTTGCTATGCCTTACACAAAAAAGGCACAAAAAAAAAAGAAAAGAATCTGAGATTCAGCATCTAAGGCTTTGTTTGGAACTTATGGAAAGTGAATGAAGAGAAGGGAAAAAAATTCAAAAGGAAAATGAAAGAATTTATTTACTATTCCTATAACACTATTTAGTAATTTTCTCTCCTTTTTTCTCTCCAACCAAACAAGGGAAGAGAATTTTTTAAACTTTCTCTTCCTTTCCCCATTTTCCAAGCAAAGCCTAAGTTTTTGTTCAGACCCTAAAAGTTACAATAAACAGTAGAATAGCAATAAATTGTGGAAAACTCAATTAAAAAACTAACAATTCCAAAGATGATGTAGAGAATACAATAGAAGTCAATAGTCAAAGCAAGATGTACCTTGACTTAGAATTATGAATCATATAGTAAACAGTGACGGACGTAGGATTTGTACTCAGTGAGAACTCAAATTCCATGTATTTTTACATTAATAAGAAAGATTATAGTTTATGATATAAATACTGCTACTTACTAGTTATGAGAAGAAGACGAGATTATGTAGATATACATATTCGCGCGTAGTTTTATAACCATGACCAAAAAATGGTCGATAACTTGAAATTGTAAGGTATTTTTTTCCCACACATATATAAAAACTTATCAGATTTTTTCACTCAAGAGATTTGCAGGGCCCGATCATATATAACTTTTCCAAATTCACGCAATGATTAGTGGGATAATTGGGAGTGTGCAAGGACTCGAGACCTCTCTTCCACCCCTCCATCCGCTCCTCATAGTAAGGCGTTATGGCTGTGTTTGGATAGGTTTTGAAAAGAAAATTTTGAGAAGAATTTTTTAGATAGTGTTTGGTTGGGTTTTTGTAAATAAAAATGATACATACACACCCCACGTACACACTCAGCCACACCCTCTCTCACATGGGGTGTGGTCCCCACATGTGGGCCACTATTTTGTAAATAAGAATAATGAGGGAATGATTGGAGAGAGATGAGAATAATGAGTGGAGAGAAATGTAAATAATAATTGGAAAAAGAAAGATTCATTTTGTTTTTTTTTTAAATGGGAAAAAAGGGAACCAAACAAAGCCGTTCCATTGTACTTTCCTCACACTTGCTCTTATTATTATTAATTTTTTCATCTCTTCCTTTTCTTGATGCCTGTTTGGAAATTAGGCTGTGTTTGGATTGGTTTTGAAAAGAAAATTTTTGAGAATTTTTTTTTAAGATAGTGTTTGGTTGGATTTTTGAAAATGAGAATAATGAGGTAATGATTTGAGAGAGAAATGAGAATAATGAAGGTAATGAGTAGAGCGAGAAATATGAGTAATAATTGGAAAAAGAAAGAATCTTTTGGAAGGAATTTTTGAAAATGGAAAAGAAAGGAAAATGAACGAAGTAGAATCTGGAAAAAGAAAAAAACAGAAAATAAATGTCGAAAAATTTTCCTCTCAAAAGCAGCAGGATAGAAATATTTTTAACTTTTCTTCCCTTCCTCAAACAAAGGCCCAGTTTCCCACTTTATAAAGTGAGAAATTTTTTTGATAAAATTTCAGATTTTTTAGTGCAAAAATTTGAGATTTTATCAAAGATCTTCCTCACTTGATAAAATCTAAATTTTATTTGATAAAATCTACGTTTGGGCCAAACCCTAAAAAATAAAAAAATCGCTGTTAGAAACGTGGGATACTTGAGGAGGCAAAGAGGTTTACCTTTTTACCTGACCAGAAAATTGATCTTCATTTGGACATTGGAGCACCCTCAGGTCATTGACGTGGGAAGAGCCCTCGTATATCTTGATCTGACTCTATATATCTTGATCTGACTCTCTCTCCCTCCCTCTCGATTTCTGCAAATCCGCCATCGCACAATTCTGCCCTGTTCGCCCAAAGGTCAATAAAGCATATATCATACTCAACCTTCTCCTTCTACCCTTCAAATTCCCTCTAAATCTTAAGCACCCATTAATTCATTAACCCCCCCCCCCCCCACCCCATCAATCCTGATTTGAACCCCAAATGGACCAAAACCAAAGACCCAAAAGCCTCATCGATTCACTGGGTGAAGAAATCATCAGAATCATCACCCCCGTCTCAATTTGTATGCTATTGGTTGTCATTTTAGTCAGCATATTGAGCGATGACTCTTCCTCTTCTGCATCATCGTCAATGACCACCGTAGCCACCATAGCCTACACTGAGGACAGCTCAGATTCCATCTGGGATAAACTGAAAGGTGCCCTTTTGAATTCTCTCGTTTTTGTTGCTGTTGTCACCGTTGTTACCTTCATTTTGGTCTTCCTTTTCTACATTAGATGCACTAAGTTCCTCAAATACTACATGGGTTTCTCCTCTTTCCTTGTTTTGGGTTTCATGGGGGGTGAGATTGTCTTGTTCCTAATCGAAGATTTCAACATCCCCATTGATTGCATCACTTTTGTGCTGGTTCTGTTTAACTTCACTGTTGTTGGTGTTTCGGCTGTGTTCCTGTCTAAAATGCCTATCTTCTTGACACAAGCTTATTTGGTTGTTATTGGGGTGTTGGTTGCTTATTGGTTTACCCTTTTGCCTGAATGGACCACTTGGGTTCTCTTGGTTGCCATGGCATTGTATGATCTTGCCGCTGTTTTATTGCCCGGTGGGCCATTGAGGCTCCTTGTGGAGCTTGCGATTTCTAGGGATGAAGATATACCAGCTTTAGTTTATGAGGCTAGGCCTGTTATTCGTAATGATGATTCAGTTTCAAGCGGCAGTGTAGTTGAAAGGAGAGTATGGAGAGAAAGGAGCAATACTGGTTCAGAGGGGAATGAAAATGTGAATTCTGGCACTACTACTTCCAATTCGAACGTTCAAACATTTCTTGGTATTGGAAGTGGCCAAAGTGAGAGAAATTTGGTTGATGCTGAGGAGGGGCTGGTTTCAGGAGGGGATGCGCAGCTCACTGCACCATTAATTGAAAGAAGAATAAATGTTCTGCACTTACAAGAGGACACTGCGTCGAGTGAAAATTTGGCACTTGAGGGAATTGGGCTGGCATCATCCGGTGCTATTAAGCTGGGACTGGGGGACTTCATATTCTACAGTGTTTTGGTTGGAAGGGCAGCAATGTATGATTTTATGACGGTTTATGCGTGTTATCTTGCAATCGTAGCCGGTCTTGGTATTACCCTGGTGCTCCTTGCGTTTTATCAGAAAGCTTTGCCTGCTCTTCCTGTGTCTGTCATGTTAGGTGTGTTGTTTTATTTATTAACTAGGCTATTACTTGAAACTTTTGTTGTTCAATGCTCCGTACACCTCTTGATGTTCTAGGCATGTTAAAGCAGTGATGGAATACATTGTTCTTTTTCACCAATTTAATCCCCATGTGCATTTGTATTGCAATCAATGATATAAACTGCCAAGTTATGTGCCTTTCCTTTGGATATGATTGCTTTAGTCTGTTAGCTTGTCATTTTGTTCTCTCATTGCTTTGCCAAAGAGCTAAAACCAAATGACGGTTACATATAGGAGTTAGAATTTCACAGGCGCTTGTATAAGAAGCAAAGAATGATTCTTTGTTCTGGGAAAAAAAAAAAAGGTTTGGAGGAAAAGAATGAAGTAAAAAGAAATGTAAAATCAGAGTCTGTTGTAGAAGTTGGTTTGGGAGACAACAGTCAATGAAAAAATGTGGCTTTTTTATTTTTGTTATGAGTAAAAGGGGACATTTGGAGTATTCTTCAACCTTTAAGGACAAGGCGAAGAAAAAATGTATTGTCGGACTGCGATGGATCTTTGCTTTTCACGGTAACGTTAAGCTACAGTTTGTGTGAGCTAGATCTTCCAAAATTCTTTTTGAGGTATCTATCAATTTTGAAGTTTTGGAGAAATAGAAGGGGGGATGTGAGATGGTTTCAGGAATGACACAGAGTTCATGAAGCAGATGAGAGTTCTTGGGTCGAAGACCGTTTTTAAAAGGGTACAAGGAGGCTTTTTGAATAGGAAAATTCGATCTTCTCTTTCTAGTTTTTGCTTGCAGTTCACTATCCCTAGCTGGGGTTTGAGAAGTTGCTGGATTTGGAATATAATTTTCTTAGGTCTAATGGTGCTGTTACAATCAGATGTCGAATTGTTAATTAAAGTGTTTTAATTATACCTACTTTTGATAAAAACATCCAACTCAACACTAATTAACAATGAATGGATAGGCCGTCCAAGCTCGTATTCTTGTTTTGGAGGTGATAAATATACACGGAAAATCTTGATTACTCCTCAGCATGCGCGGCACTTGACTCGAATGTAGAGTGATAAACAGGAGATCAGAAAAAGGGATCACATAACAAGGTACACTTTTGGAACAAAGAAAGGGTGTATCAATGTAGAGAGTCTCGGACAGAGTCGGACTCTTCACCAAAAGCCTCTGAAAGCCTAGTTCTCATACAAAAGCATCCAACTCAAAGCCAATAGGCAGTTAGTGGAGAGGCCGCTCTGAATCGAATACGAGTACTAGGTGTTATAGCTTACCATATCAAACGATCTCTAACATTATCTATGTACCGGATAACTCGGGTTACCTTTTCCGGTGTGTTGCAGGTCTCCTTTTTTTTTTTTTTTGCGCATTTAGCATTACGGAGATGCCTTTACGGCAAGGATAGGGAAGCATTAAGGTACTTCGGTAGAGGATATGCTTAGACCGATTTCAAGATTTGAAGCTTCTTTGGGGTTGTGTGATGGAATTGTACTTGCAGGTTTCATGCCTCCGGAATCCCGGTGTGTTGCTTAGAGTGTATTGTTTCTTCTTAAGCCATAGAGAACACTTTTTTGTTTGGTAATTGATTTTCTATTTTGAAAACAACACCAAAAGAGAGGCAAGGTGATTGCCTTTGAAAACCCAACTGTACAAACACCAGGAACAAAACACCAGAAGCGAATCACTCTACAAGACAGCAAATCACTCTACAAGACTAAACAAAGCAACCACAAAGCTAATTTCGGCGTAGTAAAAGAGAAATTAACATTCCACACACAGCTGCTTCTACTCTGTGCCACTCAGGAGTATTCTTGATACCCTTTCATGCAAAGAGACAAGCTCTAACATCCTCAGCTATATGCCTCAGAACCAGAGCCTTCTCCCTTCTCTTTAGCTAGAAAATCCTAGAATTCTTTTCACCCCATGTGTGGTATATAGCAGCTGAGAAAACCCATTTGACCACCGTATTTGTGACTGAAGTATGGCTGCACCTATGGATGACCCAATCCAGCTCCTGATCAAAACCTGCAGGCCTATTCAACACCCCCACATAGCTCTAACATGGTGTTTAAACCAATTAACCCCATACCACCTCACTGCAGGTCTATCAGTCCTCAAAGACTCCCGAGCTAATCTTAAGGAATATACTCCATTAGCAATTAGAGTCCACTTGACATCATCATCGCTGTGAACACATAGAAGTAGATTAGTTGGGGTATGAGCCTTTATCTCCTGAAACTTCTAGGCCTTGGCCATTGCCAACTTCCCTCAACTATAATAGAGCTAACCTTGACTGCCAAAGATCTTCCCAAATTGAAAACCACCCTCCTGCCATATTGTTTAAACAGAGGACCAATTGGATGCCAGTTGTCATGCCAAAATAAGGAAGAGCAACCGTTACCAATTCAGATCGATGAAATTTGATCCGGAAAGGTGAGTCCCACACTTTAGCAAAGTGTGGGATCCCCCATAGGAAGGGGACTCTATAGTATTTAAGCTAAATCAAAGACCAATCTATAAAGTTAAGTAATAAATTATTGTTTTTCTATACCAATATGGTACAAAAGCTCTCATCTTCGTAAACAGAGAGCTCCCATCAAGCTCCTTAGTGGGGAGTGCAGAATCGCGCTCCTAAGGTGGAAGCGACACCACTTCAGAAGCTCTGTGCAACTAAGCTCTGTAGAAGTCTAACTGCTCAATTTAGCCCTCAAATAGCCCTCTGCAATTGACCCTCATTCGCAGCTACTCCATGAAAGAATCTCTTGTTTGTTTCTCTCCAGATGGAGTATCTACCAGCAGGTAGAGAGAGTTTGAAGCCTGAAGCTCTTGCCCTTCCTATTCTGAACAGCCCAAGCCACCTCAGAGTCAAGCTGAAGATAACGTCAAATTAGTCAAAAAGTTGAATAAAGGCATATCATGCCCTCACTGTCCTCGAATAGTTAGTATGCAGGGAAAAGCCCTGCTGTAAAACTGATGGGTTTCCTTAGTGATTGGAGTCTTACTATAAGAAGAACACTCCGAATGAATTGTTTGTGTAGCCTTTGAACAGTCTTGCTTTTGATGGTAAGCTTGTTAATTGCAAACACTTTTAAACATTAATACTCATTCACGGATTTCATAGAAGTCAAGGAGCTCAAGTTGTGTTTACACCCTTACTTTTTGTCAGCACTACTAACATCAGTTCATTGGCCTCCCAGGCAAGACACATTGATTGGAGCTCTTTACTGTTGAAATTGTAAGTTGGAAAGAAAAGAAAGGAGGAACACTTGCGATTGTGTATAAATGAGATTAGGATGCAAATAAGATTGGGTTTTGATACTTCAAGTTGTGACTGCGCCACTCGATTTTATAGGGGTGTGGTGATGATTTGACTCTGATTTTCCCGCCAAGTTTTATTAGTGTGGTTATTAACAGACCTGTTATATCTAGTAGTCGTGACCCTGTGTCTTTGTCATGTTCATCATGTTCATTAGATGAATCTGACACTTGGACAAATAAGGTTCAAGATTACGGGCTTGTGTGCTAAATTGTCATTATAGCTTCTTCGTCCAGCTTCCGTTAAGCACCTAGAGTAGATGCCTTGTTTTTCATATCTGAGTTTGTAGTACTGATAAATTTATCATTTGAAGTTTGATTCCATTACTTGACAAAGTTTAGTTACTCATTATACTTCTCTCCAGATTAACGTGGTTCCATGCTTAATGGACCAGAAAAAACTACTATCTCAAATCCTTCATCTTCCAGGTGGAAGTTCACTATTTTTTGAAATTACTTTCAAAAACTATCTCCTGACTGTCAACATTTTTGCGCTTTCTATCATAAACTAAGGGCAATTTCCACGATGTAGATTACTTTTTCCTTCTTCCAATTTATATAGGCAGATCTTGAGTAGTATTTCGAATGTTGCCATATAATCATATATATCAAACTAAGATCACTTTAGGTTGTCTGGCTGGCTTGATCCTTGAAATGCTGTCGGAAAACTTTCATCTATCTTCATACTTTTGGTTTTGAGTTCCAATTATGTTTCTCAACAACAGTTCTCGACCCTGAAAAATGGCGCTTCTCTTGTCCTGGGAAGCCATAACACAGAAATAGGAGTCTTGGGAGGATAACATTGCTTGGAGACTACAGTAGCTTCGGTTGTTGAATCTACTGTATTGACTCAGCATAATGTAGGCACTTAGAAAGGGTTGGCTGATTTCATTCTTCCCCGTCTCCTTTCTAGTTTTAGGTTTTCCGTTTACGTGTACATAGAATTAAATCTGCACCTCCTGGTGTAAGAACTTTTACTCTTTGGTTTTGCATTTCCTTTACCCCTTCCAAATCCTTCATCCTAACACAGGGCTGCATTTGGATTTAGGGCTTTTTAAATGGATTGGATCATGGAGTCGTATTTCCTAATTTTCCATTTTCGTTTACAAATTCTTCCCCAATTGCAAGATCCAAACACAACCTTAGGCAGACTTTTGCACATTGATCTCCTTATTTGACTAGGCAAGCTTTTGGACAGCCATAAAACTGGTGTGAACTTCCTTGATTATGTTAAAAAAAAAAAAAAAAACTTGATTAAGGAAACAAAAATGTTAGGGACACATCCGTGTATAAACCAAAAATTTATAGTCTCTGCCCTATTCAACTAATTCAAAAAAGCCAAAAAACTAGTTTATTTCTAGGTACTTAGCAACAACAAGTTATAGTTTCTGTCTAGCGCTTTAAATATAGGCACTTAGCAACAACAGAGATTCCTTGTTGGGTTTAGTAATAATTTTTCACATGGGAAAGTATTTTGAAATGTTTTATTAACGTAGAAGAAAAATAAATGGAGTCTAAAGCAATTAACACTAGAGAAGGTTTCAACTTTCAATTACTCCTTTGGTCTTGCTTGTCCTTTGTTCTATTCCAATAGGATAGAAAACTATTTGTATTTTTAATTGATTACATTTTCTATATGGAATATGAATATTATTTAATAGGTCAAAATTTATTCAATTAAACGAAGTTTTCAAAACCACAAAAATATTATGAAATAAAAGATCTATGCAATTTTAAAATGAGACAACTAAAAAAAAGACTAATATATTGGGACAAAAGTAATCTTTTTGATGTTTGAGATTATCTATTCGTTTCGATGAGAGCAACAAAAAAAATTATGTGAATCGAAGTTAGAAAAAATTAGAAAGGAATTTTTTTCATCTTTAAGGAAGTTTTACCACTAGAAAGTTTTAATAAGAAGTTAACAAGAATTCAGAAAGACAAATGAAAAGGTAATTTCGGGACAAATCCACAACTCAGGACTTGTTTTCCAATAGTTTTTAGGTACATAAAATCTCACATTTTATGATACTTCAATCTCAACACATAAAATGTAAATGTCATTTTATGAGATGTTCATAAAATCCTCCTAAAACCTATAGGAAAACTACTACATTTTATCAGTTGAGAAAACAACTCTATTTTATCACCTCTCCATAAAATACCCATTTTATGAGATTTTCATAAAATCTACCTAAAATCTATTGGAGAACAAGGCCTCAATTGATAGAGCCCGTGGGGTTCACCCAAGACTCAAAAAATACATTTGTTATTCTTGACGCTTCAGTTCTGGTACAATGCATCATTCATTATTTAAAAATGACAAAAGACATCAATTTCTTTTTCCTTTTATAATTACTTGATCAAGTTATTTTTCCTCGCAAAATGTAAATGATCTGGAGTACTTGTGTTCTTAAATTTGTACCCACTCCGTCTACATTTGTCAGTTCCCTTTTGAATTTTGTGTCATTTTTTATTACTTATATATTTCGACATAGATCTCAAAAAATATACAATATGAATCTTGTTTGAAGATTTCAAATTAATCTTACAATATAAAGTTCGCAAAATCATGAAAATTATTATAAATTGAGAGATTTGAGTAATAAAAAATGACATAAAATTAAAAAATAGACTAACAAATACGGACGAAGGAAGAAAGAAAATGGACACCTTGTTTGGAAAGGTTTTTGAGAACCGGTTTTCAAAACCTTTGAAAAGCCTTGTTGAAAACCCAAATGAGTTTTTAAGAACCAGTTCTCAAAATCCTTCAAAAAAAAAGGATAGAAACCCTATTGGGGAAATCGAACAATGGAGGATTTTCGAAACCCGATTCCGAAAACCCAAATGAACAAGCCCGGAGTACTTGTGTTTTATGCCTTCTTAAAAGTTTTCCTCACCTTTTTTCAATCCAAACAGAACCAGGGGAGAAAGAAAATGGCGAAAATTACTAAAAAATAGAAAAGGGGGTAAAATTAAAAATTAAATTCACCATTTCAAAACGGGCGCCAATGTGAAATGTCTTTAATCACTTTCAAACAGTCAATAAATGTTTTTTGCCGCCAAACCCTCCCTTAAGTGAGATCTGATTCTATTACCGATACAGTTGTGTATCTTGCCAGTGAAAGGTACAACCTCTCACTGCACGAAATACACTCTGGCAACAGCCATATCCTCTCTGGCAATAGACAAAAACCCAAATTGATTCCAACGCAAAAACTCCCGGTTTTTTTTTCAAGAAATTCCAAACTCATTGCGCGCCAAAACCACACGTACAAAACACTCCCCCGCCTCTTTCTTTACACATTGGCCCTCATTTCTTTCTAGAGAGAGAAAAAGAAGCTCACCAGAGAGAGAGAGAGAGAGAGAGAGATGGCGAAATCGGTGAACCCAGATGCGATATCAATCCTCCTAGCAAACCCATCTCCGGATTCTCTATCGGTAGTTCCCAACGACATCGTGGTTCAAATCCTCGATCTCAAAATAGTTGGAAATGCAAATAGAATCATGTGAGTCCTCTCTCTCTGTTCATCTATTATAAACTTGCTGAAAATTTGAGTCAAAGATGCCGGATTGGAGAAGGGTTTTATCGATTCGTATTATTTGATAAGCCCTTTTGTTGGATTTGATTTATGAGAATAAAAGTTCAGCGGAAATTAATTTTATTTGACTGCGAAAAAATGAGAGGGTTTCCTTGTCTTTTTGAAAATACAAGGGAAAAAATTTAGTTAAAAATTTGTTAGATTTGATATATAAGGCCTTTTCTTGGGCTGCGTTTGTTGTAGACTTGCAGCTCTATGTCCTGTATTCGTATGGCTGGAAACCTTTCATTTTATAAGAAGAGAATCAGTAGAGTACTTTTAACGAAATTTAAATAGCTCATTCGATCTGTCAAGTTCATGGCATTGGGGCGATTTACCTTACCATGTGACTTCTCTGATCTGAAGTTTAGGATTTAACAGATCTACGTATTTTATCTTTCTTATTATTTTCAAAATTTTATATAGAAATTGTATTCTACTAGTTTTATTCTATAATTATAGATTATAGATATATCAATTATATAAATTTTATAAAATTTATGATATTTTTCTCGTTGAAGAGAGTTCTTTCTTTAGTAGTTTTTACCGGACTGGTATGATAAAGAAAGGGGAGACTTAAAAAATAGATTAGAAAAAAACAAATTAGATAGAAATGAGCTTTCTAGTTGATTTTTTTAGTTCCTATTCTCCTTTCTCAGAAAAGGGGAGACTTAAAAAAGGTAAAAGATTCTTTCGCGTGCTGCAAAAATATATCTTTGGTCATGATTGTTCTTATGCTCGATTGAAATTGAGGCTCAAGATCCTCTGTATCCATTTTTAGTGTCCGTGTGCCTATGTTCCAATGCATCTTTGGGCCATTTTTAGTTTGTGTCAACCTTCTCATGTTTAGAGATTTTCACTCGATGGAATGACCAAAATCCTGTTGGAGCATGGGTCACCAAAACTGGGATAGAGAACTTTGAGCCAATGAATTTACTGTTGTAGCAATTCCCAACATATGCGTCACAAATGCACATGATTTTTTTCCATAGAGTTATAAGAGAATGGTTACGGTTACTTTTTTCAATCCATCACCGGGTATTTGACTCAAGTAATTAACGAATACCTGTGGTGGCACTTAGATCTTGCAATTGAGATACACTCATATTAATAGGTAAGTTTGGCATGCATCTATAACTCTAAACATACATGCGCCTACATAGGTGTGTGCGTGCAAGTGGATGTTATGATTAGGATTGTTCAATTTTCACAATCTGAAATGAGACTAAGCAGTTGAGTATCCCATCACCATATGTATGCTGAACAATTTGGTTGCTTGCAGGTTTACGGCTAGTGATGGGAAGATGAAGCTCAGAGCAATTTTACAATCTCCTTATTTACCTGAAGTTCAGTCGGGAAATATTCAGAACTTGGGTCTCATTCGCATTGACAATTATGTAGTCAACACCCCTGGAAATGAGAAGTGAGAATCATTAGCTCCAAAGTTGACAAAATAAATCATATATTTTTCTATGAACTGGGATTGGAAGAAATTCTCATGGACTTTCAACTATTATTGCAGGTTTTTAATTGTAAATAAATGTGTGGTGGTATCTCCTGCTCTTGAGGCAGAGATCAAGGCTGAGGCTAAAATGGAAGAATCTGACATTATTCTCAAACCAAAGCCAGAAATGGCTATCACAAATGAGGTTAAAAGTGAAGGGACAGGCATAATTTTAAAGCCAAAGCAGGAAATGGTTGTGAAATCCGCTGCTCAGATTGTGCATGAGCAGAGTGGGAAGTAAGTGGAATGATCCATTTACAAGTATACATATCTGGAATGGTGCTAAATGGATTAAGCTAACTGTTCCAACTGTCATGAGGAGGCATTTTATATTGTTCATTATTTTTCTTCGTTACTTCGTTTCAGTTGGTTAGACACTGGCAATTTTCGTATGGTTATTGATCTTTGGACTTCAGAGCTATTGGTTTTGGGCATTGATGTTGTGTCTTCCTGAATTTCAGTATGGCACCTGCTGCACGAATGGCAATGACAAGAAGGGTTCATCCCCTTGTTTCTTTGAATCCTTACCAAGGTAACTGGACCATAAAAGTCAGGGTTACAGGCAAAGGAAATATGCGGACCTACAAAAATGCCAGGGGAGAAGGTTGTGTCTTCAATGTGGAGTTAACAGACGAAGATGTAAGTAGACACATTTCCACCATGTACCAGTGTCATATGATTAAATGACACAGTATTTGTGAAATACTTCTTATTTAGAAAATAATCAAAATATGACGGTTGAATAATTGAAAATCTTGGGTGCAGGGGACACAAATACAAGCAACAATGTTTAATGAAGCTGCAAAGAAGTTTTATGACAAGTTTCAATTGGGGAAGGTTTACTACATCTCAAAGGGAACACTAAAAGTTGCTAATAAGCAGTTCAAGACAGTACAGAATGATTATGAAATGACCTTGAATGAATATTCTGAGGTTGAGGAAGCAAGTAACGAAGCGACTTTTATTCCTGAAACAAAATTTAATTTTGTCCTGATTGATGAGTTGGGTCCATACGTCAATTCAAAGGAAATTGTAGGTAGGATTCTGTCCTCCAACACTATGGTGTATTTCCTTAATTTCTCAATGCTTTTCTATTAATTAATGGCATCTGTATCCTAATTCTCTTGTTGCTATGAATTTCAGATGTCATTGGTGTGGTTCAAAATGTATCTCCTACAATGAGCATTCGAAGGAAAATTAATAATGAGACTATTCCAAAACGCGAAATAACCATTGCAGATGAATCGTAAGTTGGTGCATGAATTAGGAAATTCAACTCTTGCTTTTTCTTGCCTATTATACTGAAGCTATGAGTTACATATTTTAGGAAGAAAACAGTTGTCGTGTCTCTATGGAATGATCTTGCTACGACTGTTGGACAAGAACTGCTGGATATTTCTGATAAGTCTCCTGTGGTTGCTATTAAATCCCTGAAAGTTGGAGACTTCCAAGGTACTTCAGATTGTCATCCACTTCGAGGTTTTACCTTGCAGGTTTTTCGATACCGACAAAAATAATTGTAAAGGTCCTATTATTTGTTCTTTCTTGGTCAGGTGTATCCCTGTCAACTTTGAGCAAAAGCATCATAGTAGTTAATCCAGACACACCTGAATCAAATAAGTTGAGATCTTGGTAAGTCATGGTTACCTACTTAAATCTTGTTTTTTTGTTCTCTTTTCATAATTGGCAACTCATAGTATCTTTTTATATACAGGTTTGATTCTGAAGGTAAAGAAACTTCAATGGCATCTGTTGGCTCTGGAATGATAACTGCAACCACTGGTGGAATGAGATCCATGTACTCTGACCGAGTCTTGCTTTCTCACATAACCAATAACCAATCCTTGGGTGAAGAAAAGGTATCATAGCATCAACCCGTCATGCCATTCCCATCTAAGAAACTTAATTTTTTTTCCTGTCTTTGTTCAAAGATGCAATAAAATTTTATCCAGTACCAACCCTAAGTCAGGTTATTGAGAATTGAATGTTAAAGTCCAAGCCAATAAAAAGATAATAATTAAACGTTAAAACATGAACATGACTTTCTTTATTTTGTTAACATAAATGGATACTGATTCTGACACTGGACTTTATACTATGTGGGCAGCCTGTATTTTTCAGTATAAAAGTGTACATTAGCCTCATCAAGCCTGATCAAACTATGTGGTATCGTGCTTGTAAGACGTGCAATAAGAAAGTCACTGAAGCTATTGGATCTGGGTATTGGTGTGAAGGATGCCAGAAGAATGATGATCAATGCAGTTTAAGGTATGGTTCTCTAGACAACTAGAGAGCCCTTTTTTTTTATCCCCCTATTTTTGAACTGACAACTAGAGAGTTGGATTTGCATATTTTCAGCTATTCTACACGTGCTTTACTGCATTTTGGTTTCTTTTGCTATGATTTTCAGATATATAATGGTGGTGAAAGTAGCAGATGCAAGTGGTGAAGCTTGGGTGTCGGTTTTCAATGAACAAGCAGAGAAAATTATTGGGTGCTCTGCTGATGAGCTTGATATACTGAAATCCCAGGTGAACCAAATTGATTCATAATCTGAAGGAAAATTTATTTGTTGAAATTTGATGTATGCTTGAAGAAAGGAGTTCCGGGCTGATTTTTGTTTGGTTTCATTTTCTTTTTTCAGGAGGGAGAAGGAAATGATTTCCAACTGAAACTGAAAACAGCTACATGGGTTCCTCATCTTCTTCGAGTCAGTGTTACACTGCAGGAGTACATGAGTGAGAAAAGGCAAAGGATAACAGCCAGAACAGTTGTCCCAATCGATTTTGCAGCTGAATCCAGGTTTTTGCTGGAGGATATATCAAAGATGAAAGCCTCTCAATGATGGTTGAAATTTTATCAAAGTGGAGTTTTTGCAAACAGGCCTTAACGTCTTAAGCTATTGTTTTTTTTTTGTTCCAACATGAGTTCCCATCGAGTTAGGAAAATGACTATTGACTTCTAAACCAGTTCTTGTAATATATTTTATCTTTACTGAAGCTTCATGTTTATTGTTGAGTTCACCTAGTTCATGCTCTTTGCTAATTAAGTTGATTAAATTTTCAGTATGTGGTGGTTAATGTTGACAGTTAAATCCTGTAACCCTATTCTATTCAGGTTCCATTTAAGGAAATTTACAGTTTCATTTCCATGACTTATTCATTCATATGTTCTGAAGGGGGACATAATCTAGCTTGTTCTTTCTAGCTAGGGGCCATACTCAGGAATTCTTAGATGATAGGTCATAGGAGTATATGAAACATGAATCCAATATGTACTTTCAGAGTCCAGTAATAATAGAAAAATATACAGTGTTTTGTGGCATCTAGTGGCATTGTCATGTGGGGTCTTAGGCTTTTTTCCAGCACACATTGTGTTGGGTTCAAGAGAGTGTATTTCGGTGAAGGATTGGGAGCCCCAATGACAATTTATTTTAGAAGGGAACAAGCTAGCCTATCAATTTCTTTTCGTTAAGAAAATGGGGAGATATTTTTATTTCCCAAGCCAACGTGAAAATACAAATGAAGAAAAAAAAAAACTGCTAAACCACTTCCCTTTGAATTGTTTCTATTGACTGATTTTTTGTTGCCAGGAAAGCCATAACTGATAGATGCCGGAGCACTGGTTATGTACTTTGTCTACCGTAGTAGCTAAAGGATATGTTTTTTCCTTGTAAATAAGAGGCATTTCAGTTGATTTATAGTATTTCAAGCACACGACGTTAACTGGGAAAAAAAAAATTAACTGTACAAAATATAAAATAAAATAAAGAAGGATATTTTCGACTAAATGAAACGAATAATGATAATTTAATTTGACAAGAGGTAGTTCAACTTGGGAGAAGATTTTCAACTAAATGAAATGAATAATGACAATTTAATTTGACAACGGGTGGTTCAACTTGTGAAAGTTTCTCCCCATTTCGATAATGTCATATTGATTGAACCAATGTCTGGGATCAGTCTGGGATGATCTTTGACTGAGAAATCTACAACAAAATACTCAGAGAACCTCTAATAATGCATAAATCCAGCAACACGGTATCGTGAATTTGTCGAGCAAAGCTCTCCCCAGAGGAATGAACACAAATTTATTGAAGGTATTGTCAGTAATAGATACTACAATTGAAATTTAATGGGTAATAATCAAAATAATTAATGATACAATCAACTATCTCATTTCTTTCCATACTTAGAAATCAACCGTGCAACCTTGCGCAACAGTTTTGATGCATCGTCATCTTTAGGAGAGAACGGAGAGTTCCATTGCTGAAAGTTATGGAGACTGCCGGTGAAGTCCGTAAAGAGTCCATCCACTCCCATCTTCTTTACCCAGTACTCATATTCATCATACGGGTCTTGATTAAAGTTGAAGTGCAAGAACATGTTCTCATCCCGGAAAGTGTATGGGTGAACCTGGAATGAAATAACGGAACTAAGTCAAGTTTTTGCTCATATAAATAAACTCAAATCAGCAACAAATCTCATCTATACCCTATTCCAGAAAATTGAGAAGGAAAAGAAAGTACGACAACTTTACAATACCTCTAAGCATTATTTATGACTTGCACGAGTCCAGAAAGTAAATCATATGATTCATATCTAGTTTCTTACAGAAAGGAAAGAAAGGAGTAGAAAATCTTGTATAGACTGCCTTATTTCCTTATGAAATTTAGTCAAACTGACTTTTGTTGTGATTCATATCACAGGAATCCAATTAACCTTTGTTCTTATAAAATCGGAAGCCATAAACTTGACTCTCTTTGTAACTAATCAATTGACACATCCATTGACTTCCCACACAAAGGAATGTAAGAAACGTCCTTAATACCCCAAACTGCAATATAAAAACAATATTTCCGTTGGGACTCCTTGCACCTGGCAATGTTCTAGACAATCAAACAGTGACCATGTAGTAGAAGCTGAATAACCTGCTGTTTGCTCAATCCGGAATCAATTTTGCAACAAATGATCAGAGAGAAAAAAAAAGACACGATCAAGTGATTCAAACAAGGGGACTCTGGTTCTGTGGTTTGGGTTTGGTTGTAGAATTGACCCTCCTAGACGCCCATTATGTAAACTAACTAAGGCGTTGTTTTTGGTATCAATATCCTGCAGTTAGGACAAAGGGGTGAATTTAGGACAAAAAGGCGCACCACATTAAAGTTAAGAGCACCCCTCCTCAATCGATAGGTCAATGACATGAACATATTGTTGCAGGCAAAACATGGAATAGAACAAACGCCGCATATAATTCTCTCACGACAACACAATAGTTTGAAGAGACATGGATTCATGAGACAATACGTTACAATCTTGATAAAACTGTCCTGCAGATGAACTTCAAGAAGAAAACATACAAACCTGTAGGTTCGAGGCATGCGCTCTGGCGACAAGATCAGTAGGTGTTTGCAAATAGTTATTCACTACAGGAACGATTGTATCCTTCCAAGGTCCGATTCCCACTACGTAATTCTTAATATAGTTGAAATATGCATCTGAAGTGATTTCCCAATATGACTGCATGTAATAACAATGAATTACTTTTCTAGCAATACAATAGTTCGTCAATTCAAAGTAAACAGGTAAATAAGTAAGACAAATATCTGGGATATACAGCAATAGTAAGTATTTGTCATTAACCATATAAGAGAAGATTCATTTAACGGCTCAAAGTTTGAATCTTATAAGGGATATCAACTTAAACCATGACTCAACAAAGAAAAGAAAACTAAAAAATTAGAGAGTTTAGACCCTTCAAGGTCCCAAGTCCAAATAAGATGTCACAAAGCTCTAGACTTAATTTCATACTTTTATGTACAAAGTTTATCATTTCCAACTTTTGAGTATGATTTGATGCCAGAAACTTGATGAAGCAGAGACAATCAAACATTTCTTCTCTATTACTTCTTCATACACAGATGGGGCTTTTGTAACTGATTTCTGGATCCAAGGATGTAAAGAAAATAAAAGAGAACCTGATTTGTGTCCTGGGTTGGTATTGTAACGTCATCAATTAACAAGATTTTGGGCAGATCTGTCTGGTTTGAGACATAAATAAGCGATGTTGGAGCAAATGACTGGATAAATGCAGGCTGTTTCAACCAATCTTTTGACAAATATGAACCTTTGTATCCATACTTCTTAAGCATCTCGACAAATTTGTCTTCGAATCTCTTACCACCTGGCCATTTCACCTGTTGCAAGGCAGCAATTTCAACATACACTATGTAAGCATAGCATTTTGACAAATAGTAGCCACCTGGCCATTCACTCCCTCTTAATTTCATGCTAAACCAGCATTTATTAGTTTTCGCAAAGTCATTTTGGTAGCAGCATACCAGATGAAGCTTCACTCACATGTTGGTTGATAAGTACTGGATTTTTTATCTCTGGATATATTCCAACAACTCTTGATGCATCCAAAGCAATTGAAATGTACTCCTCAAATGTGATGATCTGATATTTTCCTGCATTTTAGTCAAAAAGGAAAAGATCTGAAAAACACGGGTTTCTTCAACATTCACATAGAGAACATATACCTGACATAAAAAGGATGTGAATTTGATTTCATTTTTATGGATGATTTAGTAACAGCTACCATCAAGATCCTAAATCTGCAAACTTAATAAAAGCCACACTCGCGTCTCCATGTAACAGACCAATTCACAGACTATGATCTCCCTTTCAAGACAAGTTTGATGCACTTTGCCAAATTAAATTCAACTTGACTTCATAGAAATACCGAGGAAATACCGATATAACTTGTTCAGTGAATAAACAAGACTAGTAAAGGATATAAAAGTGTAGAACTTCCTTCGTGAAATTTTGGTCATCTGTCATAAAGAACATTTATTGCATTGACGCTCATATCATTCTATTTTCTTCAAACTCCTAAGTGCACTTTTAGATTCCACTCTTCTATTAGGAGTTTAAATTATCGGCACCCACAAACTCATCAAATACTATTAGCTGCGTTTGTTAGGGGTACATTTAACAAATCAGGATTATTATTAATGAATCAGGATTGTTATTGATAATGCTGTAAACCAGACAACAAATGAACACAAGAGAGGATAATCTCTAAAGAAGGATGGAAATGGCTGAGGCCTACAACTATAAGTGTATGTTAACCAATTTACAAAATCCGCCTTTATTTATGGGAATTGTTATTGGCACTCCACTTTTCTCTATTGGTACTCCCTTTTTTGTCCCTATTCATAAAGTGCAAGGGTAATTTTATCTAATAAAGACAAAAAAGGGAGTGCCCATAGAGAAAAGTGGAGTGCCAATATCAATTCCCTTATTTATCTTTGTTTTATTTTCCCTTTCCTTTCTTTCTTGTAGCTTCAACTACTTCAGTTTTTCTCCACATCTCCTTCGACTAGACACTAGAATTAACTTCAATTTGCGTGGTTTTACATGTGCTCGATGTGATGCATAGGGAGTACTAGAACTATTCTGATTGGTGATGAAAGACTCAATTAAGTACTTAAAGTAGCGTGATGCAAAAAGTACCTATTTTATCATCCAATTAAGCACTTAAATTGAACATTTTTTTCCAGGTCTTCCCGAAGATAACAAACTGATGCTCCATTCTATAGGTGGCTATGCCACAAAGCTACAAAAGTGCACCTAGGTCTTTCCCCCTACATACAAAAGGTTGCCTGATACCTAAAGCCCACCGAGGTTACTAAAGCTTACATGATGCCATTTACGATGTGTTAGGGTAGAGTGCGATTTCCGATGTGACAACTTATGCATATCTACATCTTTTGTGATTGGACCTAGTATGTCCATTCTCTGCTTTGGTGCGTTTCAACGGTCATGTAGGATCGGAGGTTTATCGTGCATGTGCAAGTGCTGTCACTATGTTACCAAAAGTATAAGCCTAGTGAGCCCTCCCAAAAATCTAACACATTACTATTTTTGTAGGCAATTTACCCTCGTCTTAAATCATTATCTAATTTGCATTGACGTAATTATATGTCCAAACCAGTTTGCAAAAAGCTATTTAGTATATCGCTTGAAAATGTGCTTAGCTGAAGGTCAAGCACAGAGAGACTTTACTATTAACACTTGACATTTGACAATGCGCTTGAGCATTGGATATTGAAAGAGAGTCTAAAACTGAATTCTACAAACTTGAAGACCTCAATAGCTATTAGTGAAGCATTCTTTTCAGAAGGAACATTCTAAATTGGTCCTCTCATCCATAGGGCATGTGCGTTAAGTTGTTTTGTTTACCTTGGTTGTTAAACCCAAGTACTATGCATACTATTCGAACATTATTATATTCTAAAAAATCAAGGAGTCGGATTATTATGGGGCTGCCATCAATTTGAGGATGAATGAAATTGATAAGTTCGTGGTAGAGGAAGCATACAAGGTGATGATGGTACTTTGAGCACGTTTTAATTTTATGACCTTGCTTCAATATTTCTATGGAAATATTTAACTACTACTTGGGGGAAATTACAAGAAAAACAGGAGATTTTGCAGGATGAAAATTTAAATTTTGGTTCATTGAATTGGTTGAATTTGACTGAATTGATAGCTGATGTTGGCCTATTCACCCCTTTTAGAGACAAACTTTACTAACTCTTGAATTTTAGTTTAACTTTATACGAACTTATTGTTCTTTCACCCATTATGTGCTCATGAGAACTAAAATTTTCACCTAAAATATTTTGTTCATTGAATGAGCAAAATGCAAATACTCCCTCCGTCCCATTTTTATAGCCCAGTATTCCTTTTTTGGACGTCCCAAAATGTATGTCCACTTTCCAAAATAAGCAATAGGAACTTGATAAAGTTACATTATTACCTTTTTGTTTAAAATAAAGCACTACAACTTACATCAATCAAAGCACCTTTTGAGAGGGCAAAAATGGAAAATTGAACACTTTTTTGATGTAATCATTGTGTCCCCTTAAAAAAAGTTGGAATCCCCAAGTGGGACTAAGAAAATGGGACGGAGGGAGTAATTAGTTATACGCAAACAAATAGCATTTTCAAACTGAACATTTAAAGTTCAACTAAACATCACAAGATGACCCGGTGGTGTTAAACGACCTTGGATCAATATCATCCTAAGATTACATCAGACTGTTACACTAGGCATGTCAAGTGAACCCTAACAAGTATCCCTCCTTTCCCTAGAGTGTACATCTCGCCAAATTGAAAAGCAAAAAGATAAGGAGACCAATAAATAATCCTAAATATTTATAGTTGCCAAGAAAAGCATTAGAAAACAATAATAAAGAGGATGATCCTATAGGCTTGTTGCCCCAGGTACGTCACTGTCCACTTGTACAACATTGTTGTCTCTCTCCCAATGTAGCTCAATATCATCAAAATTACAAGTCAATAATGGGAAGCACTAACAAAGTTCAATGGCAATCATGTAGGCAGCACCTTCTTTGTAAAAAAATCCCACATTGCCAAATAGTTATGAAAAAATCTTCAAATCATGATAATTCCAAAAGGGACGTACCATTATATTGCTGATCCCGAAAGGGGTACCTCTGCTTCACCCTCAATGACTTTAGCTCTTCTAGAGTGAAATCAACTGCATGGGATTTATTTAAATGCTTATTAAGGCATTCACCCGCGATGAATTTTGTTCTTACAGCGTGAAATCAGACGCCTATCACTGAGCATTATATAATCAAAAGCACAAGGTGAAGGAAACTACCGGTGAAATAACCAGTTGTGTTAACCCCTTGGACGTCATAGGTCCTCTTACGATTAGCAAACTCTTTGTGCTCTGCTATATCAGTTATTTCATCAAGTGTTACGTCATGGAAGCATATAAGAACACCATCTTTGGATGATAGGATATCTGTTTCTATGAAGTCCGCACCCTCTTCAATAGCTCTCTGCCAAAAGTTATATTTCAATGGTACGTATCACTTTGTCAAGAGTACATTGATTGACATTTTTCAAGATTTCATTGACAATAAGAAAGGAAGGAACTACTGGAATTTTTGGAACTCCCTCACCTTCTTTGTTCTATTAACTTGTTTATGGTCATTTTGAGCCTTTTTTGGAAGCACTTTCCAGGTTAGAACACTGTTGGACGTATCTATGTCTTATTAGGTTTGGACATGTCAAGGTTAATTCAGAGATTTTGCAAATTGCTGGATAGAGAGTGTAAAAATTGCCATGAATGATGTTGCTAGTAAAATAATGTTATTTTGGTCATATATGAATCGTGTCAAAATCTCCTATTTTGAAATCATAGTCAGATAGACAAGTTCAAATTTTAATCTTTCTATGGAATAAGAGTTGAATCCTAGACATTCTCATGACTCGCGTGGTGCTTCGTGCGGCCTTACCTTGAAGTTATTCCTAAGGAGTTTTAGGTAGGGCTCTCAGAGTTTCTTTTTACCTATCGCTCTTTTCTTTCACAAACGGTACTAACAGTAACAGGTAATTGTTCACAGCTCTAGAAAAGTTCCCTTTCAAACCACATCCAAGTCAATCTATTCTCGTCCCTTCTATTGGCCTTTAATAAACCCTTAGAACCGCCGATCAAAAAAAAAAAAAAACCCCTAGAACACTATAATAGCAGTTATCTAGTACTTCTAAACAAACTGCCATGAAAATCCTGCAACCTGCAAATTTTAAAAATCTTGAAACAAAATCTTTTTCATTTGAACACCCTATAGGCCTTCTTTTATCTTACAGAACACTTACCCCACAACAAATTCACTTGTAGGCATCAAAGGACCTAGTTTCCTAAACCTTTTCCACAGGAACAAGTCAACTAATATGATACACAAAATGCATGATTATGGACGACGCCATCTACCATTCAATCACGTCATGAGATTTCTTAGATTACCATCTGTGGCAACAAAATTTTGAGTTCAATGATTCTATTCTTGTAACGTGCTAAATATACGATTACACATGTTGAACCCAGCACATCCATAACATAAAAAACTAGCATAACCAAATATATCTCTACTTATTATTATCTTTTGCTGATAAAACCAGCTGCTAAGTCTTAATCTCAAATAAGTTTTTTTTATAAAGACATACATAAATATCTATTCATGACAGTAATGACACTAAGTTGCTCTTTAATTATGCTGATCCAAAGAGTCTAGGCTTAAAGAAAGTTGAGGGTAATTTTTTACTTCATCATGAAGGGGAAAAATTGCCAAGTTAATTGCACGATCAGTACTGGGAAATAGTTTTCAGATAGGCAAAAATTGAGAGCGGCAAGCTTACCATATATGCAGCAACAGTTTCTTCAGGAATCTCCCCGTTTGACCCTCGATGTGCAATGTTATATGGGCGGAAAGTCTGCAGAGGCTGTCTATTTTTGTAATCCGTTTTGCTAGGGAGTGGATAGAGAGGCCTTGCATAACACTCAACAAGGAGATGTATAAAAATAAACGCGACAACACCTGTTGAGTGAAACACTGTGAGAATGTACCAATTGACTTCGAGCAATAGAAAGTTTTCATACACTGAACAAGCAGAACACAACGATGATGTCTTCACCAAACAGACGTTAATAAGCATGCAGCAGTTTGAAGAATGAATTCCTCAAAATTAAGGAGATAGTCCTGCACATATGCATAAGCTGCATGCCTTGGTAATCATTCTCTCTCTTCTCGTCATCGATATATTTTCCAAGGAATGAATATTCAACTCTGAAACAGAATTGGGTGACCAGTAATCGCTCTTATCTCCAGTGGCAGTAATAGCATAGAGATAGTAAATTTCTGACTCAGTAATCGCTCTTATCTCCAGTGGCAGTAATAGCATAGAGATAGTAAATTTCTGACTCATCATTGATTGAAATGAAACTGAACATTATTTTTTACTGGTTTTCTGGTAGTTGAATGCTCCCCAATGAACACAATATATGAGTAACCATCCAATACTCCCAGAATACCATGTGGTACTCCCAACTAATTACGCAAGTTGTAAACATAAATTTTACGGGTGTGATATCAATGAAATGACTTATGTTGGGTGCTTAAGAGACAAGGGGAGACCCACATAGATTGTGTCTTGCGATAACTCAAGGTACTAGAACGTCGGCAATACCACATTGTACTTTGTGAGTACTCGTACACATCTGATAACTGTCCGAGCACAAAGTTATTTAAGACGAGTTTGAGCAGAACACCTCGCTATGAACTCTTGTAACAAGAGAACAGGAACCTCCCCATGTTGGTTCGATATAAGCCTACACGGTAATCATCGAGTAAATTTTCCAGCATTACTGATGTATATATCCCAGTGACAGGAATTGGAAGCCTTTTGTGTCCCCTTGCTATTAAGCATAGTAAGCGTATATACATACATTTATATATGAATGAATATAGGTTTTGATTCTTACATGTACTGTAACTTTTCTTTATCCAATATTCCAGGTAACTCATTCATGTGGGATAGCTAAACACAAATCTGAAGCAAGGGCATTTCTCCGATGACTTATGCCGATTTTGTTAGAAAAAACTACAAAAGCCGGTTAATTGTCTAAATAGCTTATCTAGTTATAATCAACAAGAACCATTCCGAGCCAACATAGTACATAAATGCTTAGTTTAATAACTCTTACAATGCAGTATTGCAGTTAATTTGGTCCAATGTACCATGGCATGCTGCATTTGGTACAATATGTTCCAATTATATGATTTTGGCAATCTCCAGTCTTCCAAAAAACAACTTTAAGCAGAGTAAATGTCAGCATTTGTCATCAAACCACCAAATACATGAGAAACATAGTTCAAAACACAAAACCCAGAAAGCAAAAGGGAAACAACAAACAAAAATAATGAAACCAAAGAGAAACAAATACAAATTACAAATCACTTGGAAATAGGTACACAAAATACATACAGAACAAAGGCATATATGGAGAGAATAAGACAAAAACTAGACAAAATGGGTCGTATGCATACCGAATGAAGCCATGGTGTTGTCACAATCCTCTCTCTATCTCTCGAGTCTCGATCGATGCTGTTTCTTGGGTTCTTCTCTCCCTCGGTTCTTATGGGTTTTATACACCAGCAAAAAATGTGGGCAATGTAAAAGGGTCGGTCAAAGATTCGTTGCATTTTGATGAAAAAAACAATTTAGTTGACGAGGTTTTGATCGTTATTCCAAGAATATTCTTTTTTTTTTTCAGCAACAGAAAAGTACACTCCCAAGGATATTCGTTTAATGGATGATGACGAAGGTGATCCACAGTGTTTGGAATATATATACCAAAAATTATTTGAATGATAAGTAGATACTACTTTCTCCATTTTAAAATAATAGTTCATTACGAAAAATTGTGTTATTTTTTAAATAAAAAAATAAAGTATTTTCGTATATCATTTTTTGAATTTTTTCGCATCAAATTAAAATACGCAATGAGTACTTTAATTTGGTGCATTTTCTTTGAGTGAGTATTTTCTTTGAGTACCTATTTTGATTAAAAAATGAAGTATTTATAGGAACTGAGAGTATTTTCTTTGAGTACCTATTTTGATTAAAAAATGAAGTATTTATAGGAACTGAGAGTATTTTCTTTGAGTACCTATTTTGATTACTAGATTGCAGGAAACCACACAAGTTTCGGTTTAAGCACTGGCAAAAAGTGTTACATAATAAATGTGGATCTGTAGCCGTGCTATTCGAAGCATTCATTATCATGAAGGTTGGGGAAGATATGTAGACATGCATATGTAACTATGTATCGATATCTTGGGTGTCTGGACAAGTTTATTTATATAGGAGTACTAGCGAATGATCCGTGTCTGAAGGCACTCCACTGAACGACATTCGAGTATGAAATACTGGAATGACATTCCGAAACCCATTCGTAGAAGGTTTCAAAAAAAAAACAACAAAATAATAGAGCATCACAACTAAACGCAATATGATGAAAATCAAAGATTGACATTAAAAAAAAAAAAAAATACAACAAACCAGCTAAAGCTAAAGTGGGAATATGGAAAAGATAGACGACATAATTAATTTTGGCTATTACGTGATTGAAGCTTTCCTTTTCAATTGTGGTTGTTACGTGAGTAAAGAGAGAATGAAAATTTGTGTTCCCTAATCAGTAATCATGAGTAAGGAAGGGGGGAGAGAAAGAGAGAGAGAGAGTATCAAAATAGGCAACCTTTTTTGGTTCCCAAGTATGCCTGACCATTTAGGCGGCAAAATCTGAGCCCAAAAATGCATCTTGTCCATCGATTAAAAGCTTAATCGATCTAGGCCCTTGAGAGCTGGTGTGAAAATCAATCTTGACCATCCATTGGATCCAATGGCTGAAAATATAAGGGATTCAAAAAACTGAGCTCTTTTATAATATAGATTACTTAGTCCCAATTTGATTAACTCAAAAAAAAAGAAAAAGTTTATTACGATAATTGAGGCAATCATATCTCATAATACATCAATAAAAAGCCGTAACAAACCAAAAAGACAAAAAACTCCCTTAGTGGAACAGAAGTCATTTAAATTCCAAAATACAAAAGTATAGATTGGGCAGATTTCATGGGAATTGTGATCAGTGGTGGAGCGCGGATTTAAATTTCGAAGTTTACATCCACAATGGGCGGTCACCGGTTCGATTAGGATATAATCTCATTGCAAAGGAGGGAAAGCTAACGGGTAATCCATTGGCCCATTGCTACGTGAATCGTCGGCGCCGTAACTAAGGATGGAGCCAAATAAGAATAACAAGTGGCAGCGGTCGTCACCACAATGATTTTAAAAAATGCTACTTCTTATACTAAGACCAAAAAAAAAAAATTCAAAATTAAGAAAAACCAAAAATCAAACTTTGTCTTTTCGCACATGTGAGAGAAGGACTGTCCGAGGAAATAAAAAGAGTATGAAACGTGTTTTTGTTTTGAATTGAAATTTTTTAAAGCGACTGTTTGTAACGTCCAGCCTCAAAAACCATAAACAAATATAAGCACTTAACAAATTAAACTTGTGAGGCTTCTGGAACTTACAAAATGTGATGATCGTTAATAGAAAATGTGCACAGTTGTGATTGGAAGTTATTGGGGCTGAACGGATAATTATTATTTGTTCTTGAAACACCGTCACGTCATGATACTCCCTTAGCATTTTCCAAGATCACTGTTGAATGATCACTCGGCCTGAAATTATTGGTTGGGCGGGCTCCATCTACTCTGAGCAGATTGGTATTTGTCCAAACCTTGGGCGTACAACAAAGCCTACCCATTAACCCATCTGACCAATTAATAGTTGATCAAATTTTTTTAAAAAAATCTGATCCCATAAATATTTTTTTGTTTTTAAAGAAAAAAACTCAATAGCCATTTTCATTGTACTTTTCAACTCAAGGGACAACTATTGTTTATATTATTATCTGACCCCATAAATACTAATTTCTCTTTTTTTCTTTTACTATTGTTTATATTATTATCTACTCAACGATGTAAGATTAAACTATGATTTAGTCAATAATTAAAGTACTAGAATTCATGATTAAAATAGAATTTACTAGCATATACAGTTTTAATCAATCACATATAGGAGAGCAATTAAAAATGAGAGTATCATCCATTCACTTATCAAGTCTTTTCAGGTGGGCGAATAAGAATTTTTTTTACAACTCCGAATTTAAAGTGCCGTAAATGAATTTAATAGATTTAGTTTGAATTGTTTATAGCTCGTTGTGGACGGTGCCACGCTTTTTGATTTGTTGTTTGAAAAAGGGGCGATTTTGGGAAAAAGAAATTTTTAGAGTCGCCACCTGGGATTTATTTTTTGGAAAATGTTAGGTACCCGAGGAACCGTTTAGAAAAGAATATGACTCTTGTGCCGCTGAAAAAGGGTTTGATCTGCGAAAAATAGAGATTTGGGTTCGAGAGCCAGGTTACCCGCGGGGAAGGTTTCGTTTGAAAAAGCACCCCGCGTGCCCGGAATTTTCCGGTCTTTACTAAATATTTGTGGGATTTTTATGAAAAGATTTTATTGAAAACTTTATTCACATAAACAGTAAATAATTATTCTAAAGAAATAAATAACAGTGACAAGTCAAGCAATGCAATAAAATGACATATTGAATAAACAAGTAATGCAACAAAACATTTAAAGCACAAATAAATATTTAATTGAAATAATAAATAACATGAGGGGATGTAATAGTAACAATCAAAAGTCAAGGGGGGTCAGTGTAATAAAGCTCACTGGTTATTTCAGAAAACAGAGCACCAGATTCGCGAAACAGAGCAAAAAAATAATTCATTTTGCCTCTGACGCCATACGACGTTGGAATAGATACCGCGCGATGTACGACTAACACTGCGCGGTGCCATTGGTAAGTATAAAATTTTGATTTTTTTTTTATTTTGGCAGAATGAAAAGGGCTTCTGTTTTCTTTGTTTTTGTTATGAGAAACAAGTTCTTTGATGATTTTGAAAGGGTTTGAAAAAGATTTTAATGAGGAAATATACCTCCATGGACAAACGACATTTTCACAACCAAGGATAGATTGCGCAATGCACGGTCAGTGAGGTTCAAATTTGTTGATATTACTCTTTCAAGTCTGAGAAAGAGCTATAGAGCTCTCCTCCGACTCGATAGAGTCCCCTAAGAAACTTGTAATGTGAAAAACTAGTTTATACCTTCGGAATGAACCTTCTCGCGACAATGAAGATTTACGGGTATGGAAATTTGGGTTTACTGAAGTAGATTTGAAAGAGAACTCTAGGAGTAATTTGTAGAAGCAATGGTGGACTAGAGGTTTTTTGAAAGAGCTCACAGAGAGATTTTCATGGAGGTTTTTCCTGGGAAATTTTTCGGGTTTTTCCGAGTGGTGTTGTTCTCGCCAGCCCAAATTGTTCAGTGGAGGTGGGTATATATAGGCAAGGAGTTGTCGTACTCCTCTCTCAAAATTGAGATTCGTATGTAAAGAAGGCGGGCTACGGGTAGGCTTCGCGTGTTACGCAAACGAAACGAGCTGCTGGGCAACCCATGATTCGCGCTGACAAGACATGGGTGTCGTACGGTGCTGAGAATTATACCGCACGGTTTACTTTGGGATGCCGTACGGTGCAAAGAGGATTTTATGCCGTACAATGGAGTGTTTTGTGCCGTGCGGTTCAAGTGGTTTTGGGGTTTTGGCTCTTTTGACCCAAGGGACTGCTCCGAGGTATATTTCGTGTTCTTTTCATCATCGGGGATACACAAGTCATCAAAATTGGGGTGTCTACACTCGTGCAAACTAGTTTATAGTTTATTTTGCTGTTGATATCGTACACAAGATTAAAATTTCAAAATTTACATCCAACTTGGAACCATATATTCCGTAAAAAATAGCAACTATATTGTATTGAAAGATACCACGGATCACTAGTTTTTCCATTTTTTTTTCTTTTAACATTTGTATTATTATCTACTCAAAGATATGCAAGATTAAACTTTGATTTAGTTAATAATTAAAATACTAGAATCCACAATCAACATAGAATTTATTCTACGTACAGTTTAATCAATCACATATAGGACATCAATTATAAAGGAGAGTATCATCCCTTTACTTATCAAGTCTTCTTGGGGATGTAATAACCCGAATTTTCGTAAATAAAAATTCGAATTATAATTTTAATAATAATAATTTTCTCGGAAAATTATTTAATCATCAATCGATTTATTTAAATTAGTATATATTCGTCCGCGTGATTATGTACACATGCCAAGGATAATACGGTAATTCAACTAGCATCTAACCCTAACCTCACGCTTACGCCACTCCGCTTGTGTTACCTCCGCTTACATCACCACCTAGCCCTATCTAGAATTAAATGCCCAAGATACACCCTTAAATACCTAGATTTTGTGTAAGATACATATATGATATATATAGAGTTCACTTCCAGTCCGGACTGGAATAAAATCTGGACCATCAATTTTTTGTCACTTTCCAGACCAAATCTCAACGATCCGAACCGTTAGATGTGTTTAAAACGTGTTTTTAAGGTCCAACGCGAGGATTCGTGAAAAAAAGACACTCAGAAGGGGTTGATCGGAGCAGTTTTTGTGAAAAAATGCTAATCACGTTTTAAACACATCTAACGGTTCGGATCGTCGAGATTTGGTCCAGAACATTGAGGTCCGGACGGGTCCAGATTATATTGGTTTGGATGGGAAGCTTGGTGTGTATATATATACATATACTTTCCATTAATAGTATTGTCTCACCCCGGGAGACACAATCTACCCACTGACGCGCCTAGATTTCCTAGCTATTAACTTCCTTCCATTTGTCAGTACAATTTGCTCCGGAAGATTACGTAGTCGTGTGTAATTGCACCGCAAAACGTATCTAGGTGCATCCCCCCGTGCACTATTGATGACGCAGCTATTAATAGCATGACACGCCTAATAAGTAGCATGACGCGCCTATGGATTTGATGACGCACCTATAGATATGGTAGCCTCGCAACCTTTATCGCTCCACAGTGCAATTTACTCCGGTAAAGTAGCTAGTCGCGTAAAAACTGCATAGAACGGTTACGTAGTCACATTAATTCCCCTTACATTATTGGTAGATATGGTAGTCCCATAGCCTTTATCGCCCCACAGTACAAATTAGTCCGAAAACTAGCCACATCGCGTAGAGATTACACCGGAAAGACCCGTAGTCACTCTTGCATTATTGGACTAGCCATTATTGACCTAAGGAGAATATATTCTCTCATTTATCACGCGTCATAAGATAATATCGCGTCATAAGATAAGATCTTAGCCTTAATAGCGTCATGTTCCTTTGCAGTGCAAACTAATACCAAAAATGTAGTTAGTCGCGTATTTCTACACTGTGGAAAGTGACTAGATGAATTTCCCCTTGAATTATTGTACTTAAAGCTATAGAACAATTGCCTTGTGCCTATTTTTACCTAAGGATATTGTTCCCCAAAATCCCACCAAAATCCTAGACTTTATTTCCTCCATTAAATGGAGGAAATTGCTTGGCAATTTCCCATGGGAGGGCCGGCTAATATGAGGGGGAGCTCACTCCTTTGCCTATAAATAGAGAACAATACTCACTTGAAATCTCACACCTTCACTCTTCTCACTCTCATATTTCTTGTAGTAGTTTTCCAAGTAGTTTTAGTAGAAAAATCTCTCTAGTTCTTCAAGTTCTTGAGTTGTCTTCAAGAAACTCAATGAAACACAACCTCCACCACCACTCTCCACCTTCCAAAGCCACCCTTAGATCTTAGTTTAGTTATTCCGGCATACCCTCCGGCGTTTCTAAGAAAGTTTACTTTCTTTTCGACGCTGTTACTCCGCCCGTCCACCTTTAGCTTTGTCTACTTCCATTTGAAACCGGAATACGGTAATAATCTTTATCTAAGTTTCTACTAGTTATTTTAGTGCATACTTTAATTTTTAGTAATGTTATAATGTCCGGTTTAAAAATAAAAGTTAGTAGTTTTACGCTTTCTAAAAAGAAAAGTGTTATGATTTTAAGAATACTTTTTCGAACTTACGCAGTTGTTGTCACACCCCACTCTATCAACACCTAACCTGCACAAAGTGGCTGGACAGCCAAACACCACCAGCTCACCTACCGGGACACTCACATCAGTGTGAGATAAAAAAAATAAAATAATAAATAACTGCAACCCGCAACGGAATAACACAAAAGATAATATTAGATTAACTTCACAATTTTACACAAACTAGGTGTTCACAACTTCTCAACATTAGTACAAGTCCAAGGTACTGGACTACTACACAACCACACCAACCTCGCAAACCAATATTTACATAGCTCCCACGATCTGACAAAAGTTACAAAAACAACCACTATGAACACCTGACTGGCACTGTAGTTGGACTGACATTTAGCTCATCCAGGTATCTGCAACGAAAAAGGTTACAAGAGAATGTACATTAGCAACATAATAAAAAGAAATGCTTAAATATTTTAGATGGATCCAAGTTTTAAATATCACCCACTGCAAATTTTTTTATCCAACTTTCTCTTTCCATAAATTCACTTCAAAAAAACATATCCAAAAAGGATTTCAATAATCATATTTTTTCCTCACACATTCTCCACGATAATAACACATAAATTTCACCAAATGTGCCAACGAGTCGTCTACCTCACGACCGGGAGTTAAGACGGTACCGTTACCTCCCTCACAGGCTCCCATATAGTGGCGGTGACGAGGGCCATTCTTTATCACCAATGGTAAGTGCAGCCTACAAGTTAGATTAGTAATCAGCCCACTGGGTAAGCATAGATCATTGGCAAATTTCCATCTCACAAAAGCAAGCAACAACCAAGCTTGCACAACCCACGAATGTAAGACAAAGCTTGCAAACTAAACATTGGCACAAGAGGCATGAAAATTCTCTTTCCACCCACCAAAATCATTTGATCCATCTGATAAGCCCCAAATGTTGTATATATTCGGGCTTATCTCGCTCGTTAAGATCACACACACGTGCATTTTGTGCCTTTAAATGATTGATTTTGCGCGAGTTGTGTTTTTGATGAGTTTCAGAAAAT
>JAXBDA010000206.1:0-105468 GCA_036023075.1 Gaultheria prostrata | reverse complement strand
TGTTTTAAACACATCTAACGGTTCGGATTGTCTCGGATCATTGAAATTCAATCTCGAACGACAAATCCCTTACATAAGGCTTATGTAAGGGAGCCCTTATAAGATCCTCCTCCTATATATATATATTGCCGTGTCCCCCGTCGTGTCCGTGTCCCTTTTTTCAAAATTGCCGTGTCTGTGTCCGTATCCGTATCCGTGCTATATAGAGTCCGAGTGTCGATCCGCAGGGACAGTTAGGCTAAGTTATGCTAGTTTCGATTAAATTCTAGATTAATTTAAGAAAACAAGTTTGATTTTGGGTTTTGACTTGAGGAACCAATTAATTAAGAAAGTAACTAAATTGATTTAAGAAAACTTTATGGAAAAGAGATCTAGGGTTCAGAATCCACCACAACTGCATAACCGTGCCTTGTTTAAACCGGGTCCATACAGAGCTTTGCTCTGGCTTTAAATGGGCCCCCTGCTAGTGGACGGTGGGATTGGTCTCCCAGGATTAGTCGAGGTGATCGAAAGCTGGCCTGGACACCTGATTATCCAAAAAAAAAATTAAAATAAAAAACAAAACTGGGTAAGTGTTCGAATCGCAAATCACCATCGATAGGGCTTGCAATGCCTATTGATAGTGGTCCAGAAGATTTCTACAATCCGCCAACGGGCTTGCCGCCTAACGGCACGATCCGTTTTGCGAGCATAATCCATCTCAATCACCCGGTATTGCAAACAGTGAAAACTGGTATACAAATACTCAACAAATTAAAAGAAGTAAAATAACTTGAATTCCATGGGAACAAGTTCTGAACACATAATCTGATTTGAAAACAAACCCTAATCCATACATAAACACGATTACTTGGAGTATAGCTTCATCATCCCCCTAGATTGGGGTTTAGCCGTCCATCGGAGTGAAAAACAGTTCTCTCGGCCCTCTGTTGTGCGTGGTAGTCTCTGCTCTCCAAACCCTTCTGATGTCGTGCTACTTATATTGCCCAAAACTCCTCTTTGGAATATAATTCCTTTTTCCGTCCTCTTCTTTCCTTAAACAATACTCGACTTAAAAGAATTTTATACAAAGCCAATAACTCAGATCACCCAATTAACTACTGCTGTGAGGATACGTGCCAAACCAAAACCCTTGCTGTTCAAATCTTCTTATTTCACTAATTAAAGTATTAAACCAATTCCCTTCAAGGGACTTATTTCCTTTTTTTTTTTCTCTGGATCGTAGAACCGATCATTGGGCCATGAATTGCTCATAATTTCTTCTATGGAGCGTGGCGGCAATCCATCATAATGCGAAATTTCACTAGCTTGAATTCTGCCTTTTGCTCTTTTGAATTTTCTATTTCAGATTGGGTTGAGCCCACCTCAATTAATTTGACCACGGACTTTGCTTTGATGCCAAATAAAACTCGATCTTGTGCCTTTTTTGTATCAGAGTCTCAAAATACCTGTAATGCGAAAACCAAAGCATTAAACTCCATGTAATGATATAAATAGATTTATCAATGAGAAATTAGGAGGCGCTTATGTGAACAATTACGTGCTCAGGAGGAAGCACCAAGGAAAATAGGTAAACAAAGCTCTTAGAGGAATAAGAAAAGAGAGGGAGAATTCTAGGCACTTCACTAGATTCCCAAGCAATCAGACCCAAGAAAAGGCATCACAGGCCACAAATAATTTGGGGCAAAACATTTTCCATTCATCATCCCCAATTAGCTAAAACAACACAAATATGTAGAGGGCTAACTGGTTGCCAAGTAAGCTTCAAAACTAGCAAAACTCAGGCTTGTGAGAATTGGCGGTGTGGAGGTTTCGTGGGCCTTAGGGCATGTTGAATACGTAATTTTTCAGCCTTGAAATGAAATAGGAAGGCGAGAAATTAAAGGCATGCTGGAAGGATAACGGAGTGGACTGGCTGACCAAAGTAATAGTTGACGTTTAGTTGTGAAAGTTAGTTTCACACGTCTTTCTCGACACTGCATCTATTTTGTCCATACCTACCAATTTCATGTTCTGTACTTTCTCAGGTCTATGGGGCTAGGAAGGAGCAATTATATTAACCTTCTCATTGTAAAAATTGTAAGCTGTAATTCTGGGTATTTGCTAGAGGTTACTTCACCATTTACTTCCATTAGAGACTCACCTTTACGCTTGCCTCCGACTATGTGGGAAACTCTGAGCCATTTAGTTGTCACTTTAAGTTATTGATCCTTCTTACAGTCTCATATATAAGGCCTTTGTTGAAAGAACCAATTCATATATTTTTCCTTTTTTTTTTTCTGTTAAATTTGATATACGGCTTTTATATCTCTACAATCGCATTTGATCATAATTCCTTCACTGTTTGATTATCTTATTCTGTAACTGTAGGATTTTTATGCCAATTCCCATGAAAACTTTTGTGTTGTTGCTTTTCTTGTACCACTAATTCAAACTTGGAAAACTTCTATTACCTCTGTACTGACATAGTTTTTTTGGCTCAGGGAAGATATGAGATAATGAGGAATTACATGCCTAAAGTTGGTTCTCTTGGACTTGATATGATGTTCCGAACATGCACTGTTCAGGTATGAGAAATTTATCAGTTTTTGTGTTCTGGTTTTCTCAAGATCACGACTGGTGAATGCACTAAGCATTTTTGTTTATATTAATGATAGTCTTGTTCCGAATGAGAAATGATGGATCTTTTCTTGCTTTAATAGGTCAATTTGGACTTCAGTTCTGAAGCTGACATGATCAGAAAATTTCGAGCTGGTCTTGTCTTGCAGCCTGTATGAAACCTTTCTCTTTCTAGTTTTTGCTAGAGTTTCTTTGTTTGCCTAGAATCTAACCAGGAATGTTAATGATACAGATCGCAACAGCACTGTTTGCAAATTCGCCTTTCACTGAAGGAAAGCCAAATGGTTATCTTAGTATGAGAAGGTTTCTATAACTTACCATCTACTTATCAGTTTTCATGTTATAGCAATTTCCCACTGGGTTTGATATGTTCTTATATGTTTCACCAGTCAAATCTGGACCGATACCGACAACAATCGTGCTGGTATGCTTCCCTTTGTTTTTGACGACTCCTTTGGGTAAGTTAAATTTTTTTTAAAAACACGTACAACAGTTTGTGTTAATATTTTCTGTGGTCTTTTGTGGAATGTAGAATGGTTTTATAAAGCTGGGATGGTGAATAACTACCAAATTACTAAAGGTGCTATAAGGGGTGCGCATGGGTCGGGCTGGTCCAGGTTCTCCACCCAACTGACACCCGATCCGACCACTTCGGGTTGGGAAAATTATCACCCGATTTTGAAATGTGAATGGTGAAGAACAGAACACATCGGGCGATCAGATTCTGGTCGGATTTCGGTTGGATTTTCGGGTTTAACCCAAAATAAACAAAACACTCTCGGATCTGGGGCTCAGCCTACATTTTTTTGGTCCCTGGTATTTTGGAAAATACAAGCTCACCCTACTGCCACCATGGTTCTCCGATGCGATCCATACGAAGAGGCCAAGGGCATGTGGTAATTTCGCATGGCTGGAAGTTATGGCCCTTACGGAATGGAAGTGTAGTCCATTGGCCGCTAAATGGACTTACTTGGCGTTTACTAGGTATTGGCTAGAATATTTAAGGCTGTGACTTTTCATGAGCCTTGTGAATTTTCAGTTAGGGAAGTTTGCCACATTCAATGTATGCAACCATTAGACGACACATTCATCCTATCCAGCCATGTAGGAAATATCTTGGAAATGGTAGTGGTTATTTGCATTGAACACATATTGTGGAGTCTATAAATTAATGTACTCCAGGAGTATGAATTATGAATGATGAACATATGAAAATATCTGCAGCTTTAAGCTTTCAAGATTGTGTGATACAATCCCATTCTTTGGTGTGATGCTAAAGAGACCCTAGGTGTGATGCCTAAGGTTTTCTTGGCGTGAGGCCTAGAATCCTTTTATCTTCCAACTATTCACATACACTGTTCACTGCCCCAAAAACAGCCCATAGAATTCTTTTATCTTCCTACTATTCATGTACACTGTTCACTGCCCCCAAAACACCCCCTTTCCATATTGTTTTGACCATCCTTAACCCTATTCCAATCCCGTACTATATTCTCCGAGTTGAATCATGTGATTATTGGGAGGATGGAGTTGGCAAAGTAAGATTAAAGGATTAACTGAAGGGCGAGAGAGAAGCAAAAGATGACTAACCGACTAGTCTTGGAAAAAGGAGAGAGAGCGAGACAGAGAGAGTTCACGTCGCCAACTTCCAAGATAACGTGTCAGATAGAGATAAAGAGTGATTGAGGGACTGAATCACCATATGCCACGTGGACATCATAATAGCATTTGCAGTTCGGTTCGTTCGGTCAGGACGGGCTGACGGGTGTCAACATATTTCTCCAGTAATCCATCCGAAACCTCAGATCATTTGTATTTTTTCATCCAATTTCGACCGTTCAGGCAGGCGATACCGTCCGCAGTCAATTGGTTCTGTCCAGGTCGGTTTATTTGAGAAGGTCCAATGGTTTTATGCTCACCCCTAGGTGCTGTACAATATCTTTACTGTATGTAACTCCTTTTTTTTTCTCTTCCTGATGCTAAGTAGAACTTTGAATCTATTTGTACTTTGTCATTGAGAAAGATGAAGTTTGGGTGAGCAATGAGAATACTTTGCCATCTATTTGGTTTAGTTTCCACATTATGTGTTCCTTCCAGTTTTGCGCTACAAATTCTGAAGTTATATGTTTCGTAGTCTTTTTAAATGATCAACCTAACGATAACAATGATGACCCCTTACCTTTTCTGGGCACAGGTTTGAACAGTACGTAGATTATGCGCTTGATGTGCCGATGTATTTCGTCTATCGGAAGAAGAAGTATATTGATTGTAGTGGATTGTCCTTCCGGGTTATCATCTACCTTTATCAATTTCTGCACAGATTTTTGGCTCTGTTTTATACATCAGCTTGGCTATGCCCCTGCTTTACTTTCCTCTGCCAGGATTTTTTATCTTGCACTTCATGCTTAATTTATGTGGAATGCTTCGCTTATGATGTTGTTGCAGGACTTCATGAAAGGAAAACTTTCCCCTGTTCCTGGTGAATTGCCAACCCTCAATGATTGGGAAAATCATTTGACAACAATATTTCCTGAGGTTTGTGCTTGCTGAAGAGTTAACTTTAGGAAATTTCCCAGTACTTTTGTTATGTTTCTCTCTAAAAGCCATATTCTTCATATCCCATTCAGGTCCGGTTAAAGAGATACTTGGAGATGAGAGGAGCTGATGGGGGCCCTTGGAGGAGGTTATGTGCATTGCCTGCATTTTGGGTATTTTGCCTCTTTGATCTGTAATGGTATAATCAACACATTGTGTGGAGAACTTGTCCCCAAATTAAAATTGCTGCTATCAGGATTGTTAGAGAATGAAATGATTTCGTGGTCAATGCTAATTTAGCCCTTATAGCCAGTATTATGGCATTTGTCTACCTTAATTTTATGTTGGTTTTATTTAAAAGACAAGATAGTCGCATTAATTGATCGATGTACTCCTATACGTTTTGCAAAAGCCATTCATTTTCATCTTATTCCATTTGTTGGCTGATTGATTGTCAATCTATCTGATACTTTTTCTTTTTTAACCAAAAACTCTATCTGATTCTTGACACCTGCATTTTTTCAGTTTTCGTTGCTGAAATGATGATTTCTTTGGCTAGATTGAGTTACATATGATTGGGCATTTATATTTCAGGTGGGTATATTGTACGATGAGGTTTCTCTACAGAATGTGCTAGACATTACAGCTGATTGGACCCCAGAAGAAAGACAAATGTTGAGAAATAAGGTACATAAGCCTCTTTACATGCAAAATGAGTGCTGCTGCCATGATCTGCATCTTTATTTGTAAATTGAGTGTCCGACTATAGTAAAAGTCTTGTGGAATTGAATGATGCGCTAGAAACTAAGTATTCAATGGTTTGGACCCCTTGTACTAAAAATATCTATTCGTCAACAAAGAACACAAATGTGATTCCAAAAGGTAATTGATAGGTACCAAAGAGTGGTCTAAAGACGCCATTTAGAGATGGATTGCTGAGGCATGTAGCAGAAGAAGTTGTAAAGTTGGCAAAGGTGATTTTGGATACTTGTGTTATTTTTATCATAGATGCCAATCGTGATGCTGATGATAGCACAATACATGGTTTCCGTATTCTTTTTCAGGATGGCTTGGAAAGGAGAGGCTTCAAGGAAACAGGATTTTTAAATGAAGTGGCTGAGGTGGTTAGAACAGGTAAACTCATCCAGTATATTAACTATTTACTGTTATACAAGTATTTTTTTGAGTCTTTTTAGTGTTGGGAACTCGGGAGTGCGAAGATGCAAGTACTTATTTGAGATTGAGATGGGCTGGAAGTCAAATGCTTTGTACTCTATTTCTTTTCGCTCCTGAAAAACTGGTTAGTTGTTGGCCTGCTTTCTAGGAGTTGCCATCACTTTCTGTTCTTTCTAACATTGATTCTCCGAGTATTCATCGTCTGTTGTGATTATAGAACCATTGCCGAGGTGGCTTTGAGCATAAAGATCTGTTTTTATATATTTGTTTCCTGATATTTTGATGCATATGTGTACTGCTTGCACATTTGTGAGATGGGGACATATTGAAGACGAGAATAAAAAAGGGTGGATGCAGTATGGATCCAATAGCGGTGGGTGTTTTGGTGAATTAGATAAATGGATGGAGGGACAGATGGGTACATAGTTTAACGTATATTTACATACATAAAGATACACACAGAGAAAGGAAGCAGGTTGAAGACATGAGAAAGGGAAAGGGAGATGGCAGTGGCGTTGGATTCAGCAGTGGGTGCTGGGGGGGAGTCTCTTTTTGTGGGTTAATGATTGCTAGACAGGATGTGTGCACGTATGAGTTGGAACGAGTTTCGAACTGCATGATTATCCTCGTCAACCATATAGAAAGCCAATGATTGGCAAGTACCTTTTACCAGTGAGTAATTTGCCATTTATAAGTTAGATAAAAGAGAAACATCATAAGCAAAGAAACCATTCCCTTAGGTGTAAGTTGTAGCCCCTTGGTGCCTACCATCATAGTTAATACATTTGCATACCTATCTGATTTCCCAAAACAGATTTCCAGAATATTCGTTTCGTTATACATGTTTTTGCCGCGGCTCTATTGTAAAAAACAAGAGATTCGAGATGATGTCCATTGGTTTCTGGACCAGTATCCTAATAGATACATTACTCAACTAATTTAATTTTGTTTTTGTATTTTTGGCAGGTGTAACCCCTGCTGAGAAGCTTTTGGAGATGTATCACGGGAAGTGGGGACAATCCGTTGATCCTGTTTTTGAGGAGCTGCTATACTGAGTTAAATAAATTTCTCATCCGTCGCTTCATAGGCAAGGTCTTACGTGCGTAAGACTCATCCCAATCTTTTGGTTGTAACGTCAATTATTGTTGTCCTGAATTATTTTCAGTCGACACCCGCCGACTATTGTTTTAGAGGAATAAAGTGCCGATGTGTATCCTTGACATGAAGCTTTTTCATGTAACTTATTTTCGAAATGTCCATTTTCGATTGGTATTAGTGTCCCATATGTAGGAAGTGAAGCAAATCGAATCTTGGGATTATTATTGACGCCCTTCTCATTATTCTTAATCCTTTTATGAATTTTTTTTCTCATGCAATGATCTCTGTGTTTGAAGTCCAGGCCATCTTTTGGAAGGCTACATAGTTGGTTCTCTCATCCTCCTAAGACTACGGACTATAACAGGAGCTCTTTCCCAAGAAAGCAAGCAATTTCTTTCACCAAATAGTGTAGCGTGGTGAAAGAAAGGAATGTAACCCAAGGGGTAGCTCGAGCAATATCATGGCAACCTCTTGGGGTCAGGCTACAAGAAAAAATTTCTTGTGATTTTTTTAGTCCCGTCGTGGATTTTTTTAGTCCCGTCGTGGATGGCTTATCTTTAACCTGACCGTGGAAGTGAATAGTTGAGCTGAGCATAAACTGACTTGTACAACCTTGACCATTGAACCGAAAAAGAAAGAAAAAAAGAATGTACATTCATATTCCATACCCAATTCATGTTCTTTTAGTTTTGTTTGGTTAAAAGGAAAACAATAAACGAGAGAAGAAAGTATAAAAAAAAGTTCTTTTTAAAAACATTTTTCCTCCATCTTTTTTTTATTTTTCCTTTTCCTTTTACCGAACAGGCGCTTTCCCTTTCATTCTCCAAATCCCTCATTGGAGAGAATTTTTTTGGCGCTAAGCGGGTACCACATGGCGGTACTCGTCGTGCATCTCGGCTGTTTAAAATGGTTAGATTATAAATACCTCTTACCTGTAAGAGTTTATTTAAATCCAAACCGTGTAATGGGGCGTTGCGGGTACCACGTAAATCGCACATGTGGTATCCACATCTCACTGAAAAATACACCTTCCGCTTTCGTCAAAGTTGCGTTCAGATCGACAAATAACGAACATATGGTGCTGAGCAAAAGAAAAAAAAAAACGAACAAATGGCAAATTGGGCAGAGCTCCATCAAGATATACTCATTCTGATTGCTAAAAGAGTGCGTTTTTTTGTGAAGAATTTTCCGTTTTCAGTAGAGTTTGCAGATCATGGCGATCTGTAGCAATGAAGAAGAATTTCAAAGGGTCTCAACAATTCCCATGGCTTATGCTCGCTGAAGAAAACAACAGTGATTATCGAGGTTTCGTTAGTGCAACAGAGGGAAACTTAATTGGCAAATTGATGCTACCCGAAGCAAAGGGCAAGCAGCGTTTTGAGTCACTTGGTTGGCTTATAACCGTATCTGAAACAGGGGATATGAATCTTACTCGATCCTGTATCACGGGTTCAAATTCCTCTTGCCCATATCTCTTCTACTTTCAAGTACTACCCAGAAGGTAAGAAGACTCGCATCAGTTTTATTCGCAAGGCTATCTTGTCTTCACGTCCTTGTGTTTCATCAAAAGACACCAACTATGTGCTCATGGTTATTTACGAAAGCTTTGATAACCTGGGTTTTTGGAGACCTGGGGACAAGGTCTGGACCACCGTCGAAACCCTTCCAGGTCCCTATAGTGATATACTAACATATTACAATGGCCAGTTTTGCACGGTTAATGGATCGTAAACCCAGCCTTTGCAATGAGTCCTACTGAAGTAATTGCCATGACAAGGAAATAAATGACAAATCCAGTCAAGCCGGTAAACCCGAAATTCCAGCAATATCCCCACCAATGATAGACATAAATGTTCGGCTGCACAAACAAAGAGACTCAGCTTTTAGCATCAATATGCAAATGTTCGGCTAGACAATTAAGCAAACAATTAAGAAAGTTATGAAAAAACAATCTACGCAGCAAAAAGACCAGAAAAGGCAAGTGCAGGTTCATGGGTTTACGACCAGAATTCAACACTGTTGTCTACTTCTCAAGTCAGCTACTAAATCCTTTTCCCTATATCAAGTTCACATAAGCTATCTTTCATCTTATCGCTTGCCTCAATGTTTTGTCCCACATTATTGACATTTTCATAGAAATCTAAACAAGTGTTTATGAAGAATAAACGGTATTATCTTAGGTCTTTTGATATGGCTCCATAAAAAGAGTAACCACAAACAACCCTGCGAGTGAACAATTAGAAGCTACCTAGTAAGTTTGGTTAGCATCTCTCTCAGGCTTTGTTTCGGCAAGAGCTGGACCCGTTGGTTGCGGATGTAACCAATCTGCAGTTCATAGAAATTATATTACGGGACTAATAGTTGACGATATACCAAATCCAATCCCTTACAAATTTGTTAAAGGTCGCATTCACTATCATCACTTGCTCCTATGTTCAGAATACAGAGGTTGATGGGGCTCATTTTCTAAAGCGGAAAATAAATGTACAAACAAACCTGTAATAGATGGCTTTCATACTGTTCTGCATATTCTCAGCATTGAAGGTTGGCAAATCATTCGGGGACTTCTCAGATGAACCTGACTCATCATGCCCAGCCATAGCTTCTGCCTCCGGCGATTCTTCAATTTACAGGATAACAAGATTCAGAGATGACACATCCAACACGACCACCCCTTTCAAATTCTAATATAAATGTGAGACATGGGCTACTGGTTCAATGATTAAACCAGCCTATTATGTGAAATAGAGGACATTTACGGAAAAAAGCATTTCGTAAAGAGGAAACCACCCACATACAAAAGAAAACAAAGAATAAAAGGCCAAAAAAAAGACAAAACACACACACACACACACACACACACACACACACACATGTATACACTCCACTTCTCAATTGACAGAGCCTCATTCTAAATGCCAAAAATACAGAACATATCAAGAAATTGATCAAGGGAAGGATAGCTCTCCCTCAACTCACAACTAAACAAACTAGAAAGAAAAAGACTCTTAATTTTTGGCAATGACATCTCGTCCCATCGCCTTTCTCGCCAAATAAGCCACAAAAATCTTGAATGAGCTAAAGTAAAATTACCAAGGTTTTGAAGGGTCCAAACATTGAATTTTGGTATGAAATACTTGTGCAACCAACAAGTTCAAATTAAGGGTTACCAAATCAAATTATCAAAGCACCACTCCAATTTAGGGAATCACCCAGAATTTTCTTTTAAATTGAACTAATTTTTGTGAAAAACTAATTGAAACGAGGAGAGAGAGCAGAGTTGAGAGAGAGAGAGAGAGAGAGAGACTTTCGTTGTGTAAGCTTCGAAGCTCGTCAGAGTTCAAGAAGGAGGCTTCCTCCTCGTAGGAAGCGTCTTCTTCGTCGGTGGTTGCGGCCTTCGTCGTCTTCTTCTCACACGTCTCTCTGTTCTCTGTATGCAAGAAGAGGGGAACGGGGTGAAAGTAACGTGGAATTTTGGGTTTTTTTTTTTATTTCCACGTCATGACACAGGTTCAACCTGTGTCATGTTTCCAACAACGACGCCGTTCCCTTATAACATTGTAGTTCTAGGACTACTGGGACAATTTCTATCTATATCGATTGTAATTTAATGATCCGAGCCATTCTTCTCGTAGAAATTATTATAACATAAATGATGTACGAATATCTCGTAAATAAAATACATTTTAGTACTTAATCAAAATGAATTTCCATTTCTTAAAATGGATTTGGATATATTGAATTATATCCTCTTCCCATACCAACAACACTTAGGGATTTTAAGTAAATTTTCTATTTATCCTAGTGATATTTTAACGATCTGCAACATTCATATTGTAGAAAATAGAAAAATATTTTTATAGAAAAATTTCATATTAATTGAAAGTGAATTAGTACTTGATCTTAGAGAATTTCTGTTTCTTAAAATAGGTTTGAATGTACTGAAATAAAACCCTAATAACCGGTTTAGAAAGCATAGTCTCGCGTTTTCCTTAGAACCGTTGTCGACGATGGTGCGGTGAAGCTCTCCCACCCTTTCCTGCCCGATCAGAATCATCTCCGGCAACGACGTCGATTTGATTTGGATTTCTTTCAGAAGAAAGTTGAAGAAGATGGAAGGCTTCTCCCTGAGTTTGCCGACGACGAAGAACGTAAGTAATTACAATCTTAATTCATTCTCTGAGTCACTCCTTTATGGAAGAGGACACTTGATTATATGCAAATTCAATGACATCTGTTCATCATTTTGGTATGAACCCAATGTTCTGCTCAATAATCTTGAATTCTTATATTCTTCCAATTTGGTCATGCTGCCTTTCGATACAGTGAAGCCGATATTAGAGACAATTTTGGAAATCTGAATAGATTTTGCGTACAAAGTGAGAATGTGCTGATTAATTTAGGACCCTCGTGGCAATTTTTTACTGGAGACCGATGGCTGCTTTAGGCTATACCAATGAAAGCAATGTAATGCCATTATGAGTATACCTCCTCAATGCAGATTTTAATTTAACTCATATCTGTATTCACGTTTTCTGTACAGAAAACTTGTAGTAGTGATCTCACAACTAATTATTGGGAATGTTCTGGTCTTTCTTTGTCGAACGGAGACTCCATGAATTTTGATCTGCTCTTTCCGTTGATCGGACCGTCTCTGTTAAAGACTCAAGTTGCTTAGCGATCTTTGGCTGATATAGGTGTGATGTGTCATGTGTTGCTACATGAGCTGACCAAACTTCCATCTAGGACTTGAGTCTTGACCTTTTTTACTGGTCCTTCAGTCGAAGCATTCGCAGTTTTATCCTATTTAATCAGTTTAAGTTAAGCCGATTTATCTAAGCTGATCTCTGATTCTGGTTGTTTCAGGTCATCACCGAGATCCATTAGAATGATCTGCACTGTGAAAGGTTTCATATGAGAAAATTGTGAGCGAAGAAGGGTTCTACATTATTCTTTTGTTTGTGCAAAACTCCGACAAATGTCATTGTATTGTTTAAGTTGTTTATGCGTTTGTGTCTTGAAATTATTTCTGTTGAAGGTATACCATGTTTAGCATCAATTGTTGGCTTTCTGTTTTTGCTTACATGCCTCTGATAGCTTAAGCTTCTAGATGAGTTATTGGCAACAACTTGTCTAAAATGATTCAAGGAAGAATAGGAAAATAGGAATAGTTAAACTGTGACAAGAAAAGAAGAGCTTATGCACACAACTTATGCCCCCTTATTACCTGCATTTAATAAATGTTGAAGTTGATAACCATTCCTCCTTGCTATTTTTGGTATGGTTCTGTGAAGCAAAGTCCCACATCGCCTGGTTACCAAAGTAATATAAAGTATATAAGTGTGAGGGCACCCTTACTACATGAGCTAGCTTTTGGGGTTGAGTTCTACCCAAGACCGTGTAACATGGTATCAAAGCTGGGTACCAGAGATGGGTAGGGTGAGTGTCTCTCGCCTGCACGCAGCAGGTGCTGCCGAGTGAGCACGCTGCACGTGAAGGAGGGTGTGAAGCGAAGTCCACATTGCCTGGTTACCAAAGTAATACAAAGTATATAAGTGGGAGGGCACCTTCACTTCATGAGCTAGCTTTTGGGGTTGAATTCTACCCAAGACTGTGTAACAGCTTTTGTATTGTGCCAGATTGTTTCCAAAGCTTTCATGATATAATACTTATTTGTTCTTGTTGGTAAACAACTTTTCCGGACATCTCTCATGCATATTATGCACTCAAACTCCAAATCTTACACTTGCAGTACTGAATGTAAATAATGGACATGATAGCTCAGTTCCTAAGGTGACGAAAGTGTACATACATCCTCCGAGTGCTACACGCATTCTACTTCCAGATGGTAGAAACATGGCTTATCGTGAGCAAGGTGTTCCAAGTGATAGAGCCAGATATTCCTTGATTGCACCGCATGGTTTTCTGTCATCCAGGCTTTCAGGTAGATAGCTCCTAAGAGCATTGAAGAAAGTAGCGAAATGATATTTATGAGCGGCAAACTTCTATTTTCGGTAGAAATTTGGAACAGAAGGGACTTTGTAGGAAGTCTTGTTTATCTAACTGATTTTAAATAGGAGTATGAAGGTATACCGGTCAAAGTGTAACTGCTGGAAGAGTTTGGCGTTCGTTTCATAACTTGTGATCTTCCTGGTTTTGGGGAGAGCGACCCTCATCCAAAGAGGTACCTTAACACATCAGCTTTGGACTTAGTGGACTTGGCAAATGCCGTTGGAGTAAGTGACAAATTTTGGATGTTGGGGTTTCAAAAGTGGAGCCATGCATGCTTGGGCAGCGCTCAAATATGTTCCTGATCGTATTGCAGCTATGCTAAACTTTTCTTCCTCTAGGTAATATGCTTTTTCTGCTTTTCTGTCATTCCTATCCAATATATAGAGAACAGGGTATAACTGAATTGGTTATTGCCAAGTGGTTTCCAGTGGTACAATTCTTCACTAGAATACAACGTATTATTGACCTTAGGATTACGTACGAAAATAGAATTTCATGAATTCTCTCTAACAAAGAAGTTTTTGAGGAAGAAAAGACCAAATCATGGTAATTGGCCTGGAGTAGACAATTTGTGTTACCAGACCAAGGCCAATTGGCCTTTTGAGATACCGAGAATGCTTTCCCTTTCTGAATGACATGAGGAAATTGAATATTGAAGAATGGGGCCCGTCGCAGATGATTATATAAAAGTTTCAGGGAAAGATAACACTGGAGACCTACATATCACAAATCCACATATGGTTGAGATATTTTGAGTTATGAGGTCACTACTTGCTTTCTGTTTACTGTCCCAAAGATACGATGATGTTGTATTGATATAATATAGTAATGAATAAGTTAAGGAAACCAGAAAGCTGCAAGGATTTGCAATCAATTTCCGAAGTTTGAGTGTGATGGTTTTGTCAATCATCTTTGAAGCTGTCTTGAAAGTCTAAGGAAGCAATAAAATTGCAATTTCCCTAAACAGAAATATTTACTCCCTTTTTTGTGCTAATCTAGTCTCACTCGTGATGATGCATTATAATTCAAAATGTCGAAGGGTTAGATAAGCTTAAATCTTAGGAATTGAAGAAATAGTTATTGCCTTGATTGCGTATATGCGTTAATATACTGGTGTATGACTCTCTCTCTCTCTCATAGATTTAACTGTGCTCTATCTATGCAGATCAGGTGTGTCCAATGGACAGCCTAAATTGCTGCTTTCTCTGATCCCGGACTACCCTTATTGAACTTCATGCTCACCACTCCCATCTACGTTGCCGTAAGTTGAAAATAACTGATCCCGGACTACCCTTATTGAACTTCATGCTCACCACTTCCATCTATGTTGCCGTAAGTCGAAAGTAACATCTCTGATGCAGGCGCTTTGAAAAATGATAGATTCCTGTTACTGATATTGGCTTGCAGGTCTCATACCGGCTCTTTGAGCTGACCAATTAACACATTGAAAACAGCATTTGTGCCAAGTAAAGACGACAAGGCAGTTGACATACAACATCCTTGCAGCTGTAGTCATCTCCAGCATGTTGTACACTCTGTCTTTTATATTCCTAAAGATCGCTCTGATGATGGTAAGAGTTTTTCCAAAACTAGACTTCAGTATCTTATGGGCTTCTCTTGCCTTTGGATGGAGATATGGTTTGAATAACTTCATTATTATTTGAGCTTTCCAACCAATGAAGCCGAAAGACTAACTATACGGTTAAAACAAGTACCATGAGAACTTAAGCATAAGGGTGCACACAATATATATAAATTTTTATCAGGTCATTGTAAATTGTCTGATGGGTTTGTGCTTCGATATAGATACAGTATCAGAGCCAGTGTGGGACATATGTTTGTTTGCAATGTTGGGGGACGTGATCCAATAGTGGTGGCACATCTCCGTGGAGAAATACATCATGAAAATTTTAAGTTCAAGCGACTGTACATAGTTGAATCCAATGGGGAGTTACTGGTAGTTGTTCGAAATGGGTATGCTCTAGATTATTTGGCAGACTATGTTGGTAAGATGTTGGACGAAGACGAGGAGCTGGACGAGTCTAGGATTGATTATGGGACTACGGGATTTGGAGTATTTAAGGTGGATTTAAGCACCTCGGAATGGAGCGACAATGCCCTGTTCGTGGGGGACAATGAAACTATCTCCATTAAAGCCTCCAACTTCCAAGGAATTAGACCTAACTGTATCTATTTCAGGGAGATTATTAGCCAGGATACGTCTTGTTCAAACGAGGAGGAAGGAAAGACACTGGTATCTACAACATGGAAGATCGTGGATTTTGGGGACTGCTGTTTATCATGGTTTAATGTGGTAGAGGTTGTTTGTATTAGGATTTCCTTTTCCTTTGTACAGTAGTCTGTATTGTGGGTATCTTACCCGTTGGATTGTTTTGATTGGTTGGGTATAAAATGATTCATTTACCCCAAAAAAAAGAAAGAAAGAAAAACAAACAAACATGGAAGATCGTACTGTGGCTCCTTACTATAAAGTCAATTCTTTCAGTCTCATTTATCCACCTCTATGGGTCGGACCATATTTCTGAAGTGCTGCATTGCTACTTAGGGTGTCCTATTTTTCTTGATTTTCTAGTTGTTTGGTCTCACTGTTATGTTATTTTGTAACTTGGTTTTGGTTTCCAGTTTTTATGTACTTAAATGGTTTCAGTACTATTTCCAGTAGTGATAATGACTTCATGGACATCGAGGGTGCATAACGACAACCTTTGTTGCCAAAATCATTGTTTTCCATCAAAACAGTTTCTAAATCTTGTAAAGGTTTCGGAGTCTGTCCCTAAACAACTCCCCCTTTGTCCACGAAGATTTGTTCTGGGGCGTGGGGGCTGGCCCCTCCTCCGCCCCCTTCCTCTTTCTCCCCTTCTTCCCCTCCTCCCTGGATCTCCCCTCCGACGGTGTGTTCCTTCCTGTTTCTACCACCCCTACGCCTCATTTCACGTTTTGCCCGATTTTTGGACCTTGGTTTTCTGGTCCCCAACTCTGCCGGAGGTGTTGATCTAGGATCTCAGGTTTAGACCGGCATGGTGGAAGTGGCGAGTGGCGGCTGAGGGTGTGGCCAATAATATGTGAGGTCGGAAGATTGGTTTTTGTTTGTTTTTTCCTTCTTACCTTTTATTTTTTTTGTTCTTGTTCTGTCCTCCCTGTGTGGAGGTTTTTCACTAGTTGGCATCCATGTGGGCTTCTCTTCTCCTTCGTGGGAATTTCTCAATCCTTTGTGGGTTGATAGTTACTGATTTCTTCTGTAATTCCTCCGGTTTGGGCTCGGAATCTCATGCTCACAAAAAACAAAAAAAAACTGTGTTGATACTCCAGGTTCTCAAATCTATCAGACTTCTCTATCCTTCGATGGTTTTTGTTGCAATTTGTGTTGTCAGTTCGCTTGGACATACATCAGATAGGAAGATTCATGCATGCACCTTTGCAAGACTTGAGAGTGGATGGTGCAATGCTCGATGGTTGACCTATTTCCTAGAGCTTTTATGACCAACCTTGGAATCTATTAATCTGACCATTCCCCCATTGTCTTTATCACCTCACCAGCCTCCTCTTTATTCTCCCTTCCTTCTTAATTTAAGGCTTGGTGGCTTCAAAACCCAGCAGCCATGGTGATCTATTGACTTCATACGGTTACTTCCTTTATCATAATCAGAGTTTTTTTTCTCTTTGGCCAAGGGAAAGGAAAACTTCTACTAAACAAAACCAAAACAAACCAAATCGAGTCTTATGTCGCAATCAAGTGGGGTCAGTTACATGAATCCTATTTTTCCATTGAGCTCTCTCGAGAACTACATATTCAATGAGATTAAGAGTACTCGTATCCTTGCGGGCTACAACATCGAATGTAAATTTGCATCTTTCTCTCCTTTTAGCGTTACTACCCAAATCTATCCTACAACTCTCTTCACTACTGCATCTCCAGGTCTACTGTAGACATGTCCAAACCACCTTAGTCTATTTTCCTGCAACTTCTAGTCAAGCTAAAATCAAATTTGTTGAAACTCAATTACCAGCTACACGTTCTTCAAGACCTTTCTCACAATATTATTTGTGAGAAGTTTCTTAGAAAGGAACTGGACTTTTTGAGGAAGAAAGAGGAAATTTTCTTGACCCAAAGAGCTTAAACAATACTGGTTAGCCGTAGCTGATTCAATTACTATGTTTTGTCCATTTGGAACACATTCTGCATCTTCATAAGCTCACACCTAGACGGGTCAACTTGATTGTGCAATATGGGTCGACTGTCGACTGATTTTTTTTTTGTGCTCATCAATGGATCATATCCCTCCTATTTCCAACCCTCAAAGGCTTTGTCAAGGAGATCCACTCCCGACTGTGGTATTTTCTCTTCTATGCTTATCTCTGCCAACGAAGACGGGATCATGGTGCAAGTTAGTGCATCATCTAGAAATGCTACATACATCACCCTTCTTTTCTTTGCCGATGTTTAATTTTTCAGTCCCCGAAGAAAGTTCAATTTATGAATTTGCTGTTTCTTAAGTCATTGCAACTTGTCTGGCCAAGTTATCAACCTTCAAAAATCAAGTTTTTTTCTTCATTCCCAACTCCACTTATGCTATGCACGCTTTCATGTCTTCTACCCAGCATAATCCTCACTGTCTTCATTGGAACGTATCTTTACCAAAAAGAAAGAAGTCTTCCAAGATACCATTAATAAGGCCCAAGATAGATGTCCAGATTAGCTCTCATCAAATCTACCTTCACTTTTTTGTTTATATAGATGTGTAGCTATAAATTTCAAGTTGATGTTACCAAAAACAATTCTACAGTTTTTTTGAAATTTCCTTCGCTCTTTCTTTCCGTTGTTGCTGGAAAGTTGGCTTCGGAGCGATTTCTAGTTACCTTCTCCTGTACCCATTACTCTCAAAGATCACATTCCAGAAAATGACTCCTAGTTCTGTCTTTTTTTCCTCCTAACATCTCCTTATCGATTCGATCAATTCCAATCTCTCATTTTGAATTGGTAGTGGGTAAACTGATTTGGGGATTTCACTGTTAGCTCCGCTTATAATGTTCTTTTGAACATCAAAATACACTCTCAGTGGTGTCCAGCTCTCTGTTCAGTTATAACATAGTCCATTGGAGCAATTTTAGTATTTGGCAATTCCGGTGTTTAATATACCCAATGAGATCCAGTTTTCTTATGGCAACGCTAACATAGTCCATTTGGGCAATTTTAGTATTTGGCAATTCCGGTCTTTAATATACCCAATAAGATCCAGTTTTCTTATGGCAACTCTGCCATGAATGTTTCAGTATTATTTCAAGTAGTGATAATGACTTCATGGACATTGAGGGTGCATAACGACCAACTTTGTTGCCAAAATCATTGTTTTCCATCAAACCAATTTCTAAATCTTGTAAAGGTTTTGGAGTCTGTCCCTAAACAACTCCACCTTCGGAAGAATTGTTCTGTGAACACGCTCCATATATGATTTTTTTTTTCCTTTCTGAATCTAAATCTGATGTTTCGACTGCTACGTAAGTTATTTTCTTGTTCTGGTCATTCTCATTGGTTTGGTTGACTCATAGGATCCTGTGGAGGTGCCTGGGGTAGAAGGAAAAGCTTGATTTCCTTTTCTTTTATAGCTTCATCTCCTCATTTATGGAAGTTTTAGTTATTCTTGGTTCTGCAACATTCTTATCTGATTCCATTTGAGTTTGTTCTTAATGCTTCTCTCTTTCTTTTTGGAGATTTTAATCAAGTTCTGTCTTCTAGGGACACAGGGTAAAAACTGTCTTGATACTCCAGGTTCTCAAATCTATCCGACTTCTCTATCCTTGACGGTTTTTGTTGCGATTCGTATCCTCAGTTCGCTTGGACAGACAACAGAGCGGAAGATTCATGCATGCACATTTGGAACTTCCTCATGCGTGCGCCTTTGGATGACTTGAGCGTGGATGGTGCAATGCTCAATGGTAGACTTATTTCCTAGACCTTTTCTGACCAACCTTGGAATCTATTAATCTGACCATTCCGCCATTGTCTTTATCACCGCACCACCCTCCTCTCTTTATTCCCCATTCCTTCTAAATTTAAGGCTTGGTGGCTTCAAAACCCAGCTGCCATGGTGATCAATTGACTTCATTTGGTTGCTTCCTTGATCTGGATCTTCTATTGATGACTGTTCACCGTACCAATATCATGATCAATGTGTTTTCTTTTTGGGCAACGGATAGGGAAACTGCTACTAAATGAAACCAAACCGAGCCTTATATCCCAATCATGGTGGGGCTGCTACATGAATCTTATTTTTCCATTGATCTCTATCCAGGGCTACATATTAAATGAGATTTGGAGCACTCGTATCCTTGCGGACTACATCATCTAATGCCAATTTGGATCTCCCCTCTGACTGTGTGTTCTTTCCTGTTTGTCCCACCCCTAACCTCGTTTCACGTTTTGCCCTATTTTTGGACCTTGGTTTTCTGGTCCCCTATGGCGGTCTCTGCCGGAGGTGTTGATCTAGGATCTCAGGTTTAGACCGGCATGGTGGAAGTGGCAAGTGGCTGTCGAGGGTGTGGCCAATAATGTGTGAGGTCGGAAGATTGGTTTTTGTTTGTTTTTTCCGTCTTACTTTTTATTTTTCCTTTTCTTGATCTGTCGTCCCTGTGTGGAGGTTTTTCGCTATAGTTGGCATCCGTGTGGGCTTCTCTTCTCCTTCGTGGGAATTTCTCATTCCTTTGTGGGTTGATAGTTACTGATTTCTTCTATAATTCCTCTGGTTTGAGTTGGGAATCTCATGCTCACAAAAAACAAAAAAAAGAGCTAGGTATCTCTAATACCATATCTTAGACTAGGCTCTACGCCCGCCCTAGTTGTTTATCTGATTGTCTATATTTTTTGGTAGTTTTAGTTCATTCTCGTATCTTGTGAAGGAATCGTTGTAATGCCTTCAAGCTTTAGTAAAAAAATGAAATTGCCTCCTGTTAAAAAAAAAAAAAATAGACGTGCCCTGTCTATCTTGTTTTCAGTCCTTTGAAACTACGTAAAGTTTGGCTAGACCTCTCCTAAATTCTTCTCCGAGGTTATGCCAATTCTATTGCCAAATGAGACACTAACCCAAAGAAGTGTCGTTGCTCATGAAGCATGGATACCTTTACGGGTACGGCAATATGAGAGAGTGTAAAAACAAAAAAAATACATGGATACAGCTAGATGTGTGAGAATTTAAATTATTAGCATGATTTTTTTAGCATTGTACTACGCATAATTACCCGATACGGCTACGCATTGTGCTACGCAAATTCATAAAAGACACCGATAAAAATAAAGATATAATAATCAACAAATTGTCTAGATTAATCGTGACAAAATTGAATGAGTTATTGATCGAATTACTTTTGTTGATGGATATTACAGAAAAGAGACGAAGAGAAAGAAATCGAAATGGTTATAACATATGTTGAAGGGTATCATCGCGAAGTTGTCCTTTATTTTATTCATTAAAACACGTGTTGGAAAAAATGGTGATTAAGAATATTATCCAAAAATATGAGGAGAGAGACAAAGAGGTTGATTTGGCAAATAAAACAATGATTATGTTTCCATTTTATGAATATCTTTCTATTTTTTTTTTAATTATTTTTTGTAGATGCCACCTAATTCTGAATATTGAATGGTTTTACCAATACACCACTTACTAGGTAACTCTATAGAAATTTCAATTTTGCTAATTATTCATCGATGGTTCAAGATTTCCCCTACCCGCCTCTCATCAATGGACTCTTTGATGTATACGAATGAGGGCGGTTCATCCGTAAATTCCTACTTGAGATGTTTGGACATGTCGAAGAGAAAAACTATTCCACCTCAGCTCAATACAGAATTTTGATGAAATAGGGCCAGAAACGATAAATATCTTTATGATAAACAGATCCATTTTGCAAATTCACAATTATATATGGGTAGTTCCTACAAAAGGAATGAACTAATGAAACAGTACTTTAAAATTTACTACGTAGATGCTACATTTGGTTCTCATCCTCTTAGGACTGCGACTATAATAGGAGCTATTCCTCAAGGAAACAAGCAATTTCTTTCACCAATAGCGCGGCGTGGTGAAAGAAAGGAATGTAATCCCAAGGGGTAGCTCAAGCGATTCAATGGATGTGTGCTATAAACAAAGATATTCTGTGTTCAAAACGTGACAATCTCTTGGGGTTAGGGCACAAGAAAAAATTTCTGAATTTCGTAGTCCCGTCGTGAGCGGTTAGTTACCTTTAACCTGACCGTGGAAGTGAATAATTGAGGTGCACATAAAGTAATCCATACAACCTTGACCATTGAACCGAAAAAGAAAGAAAGAAAGAAAATACTAATGTATTAAATATGATGACTTTTTTCCTTCATCCTTTTTATATTTTTCTCCCTTTTCCTTTTACCAAACAGGGGGTACGGTTTTCCTTTCGTTCTCCAAATCCCGCCTCGGAGCGAAATTATTTCAGCACTGAGAAGGTATCATGTGGCGGTACTCGTAGTGCATCTCCACGGTCTAAAATGCTAAGATTTCACATAATAAGTTTACCGGTAAGAATTTATTTAAAATTCAGATCGTTTAATTAAAACGCTTAAGGCGCACGCGCTGGGGCTGAACCCTACGCTATAAATACACATTCCTCCACCGGCGAAGTTACCAAAGTACGTAGTAATTCTTTCGTTCCTCCGTCTTTTCTGGTTTTTTTTTTAGTTTGGGGTAAATTCCTCCGTCTTCTCTTTGTTCTATTCTTTATTTCATTTCTCTGCGATTCTCAGATTGTTGCGTTCAGATCGACACATAACGAACGTATGACGCTGACAAAAGAAAAAAAAACGAACAAATGGCAAATTGGGCAGAGCTCAATCAAGATATACTCATTCTGATTGCTAAAAGAGTGCATTTTTTGGAAGATTTTTCCGCTTTCAGAAGAGTTTGCAGATCGTGGCGGTCGGTAGCAGTAAAGAAGAATTTCAAAGGGTCTCAACAATTCCCATGGCTTATGCTCGCTGAAGAATACAGCAGTGATTATCGTGGTTTCGCTTGTGCAACAGAGGGAAACTTAATTGGCAGCTTGATGCTCCCAGAAGCAAAGGGCAAGCGGTGTTTTGAGTCACTTGGTTGGCTTATAACTGTAGCCGTAACAGGGGATATGAATCTACTCGATCCTGTATCACGGGTTCAAATTCCTCTTCCCCATGTCTCTACTTTCAAGTACTATGAGAAGACTCACTTCAGTTCTATTAGCAAGGCTGTCTTGTCTTCACGCCCTTGTGTTTCATCAAAAGACACCAACTATGTACTCATGGTTCTTTACGAAAGCTCTGATTTCCTGGGTTTTTGGAGACCTGGGGACAAGGTCTGGACCACAGTCGAAACCCCTCCAGGTCCCTTTAGTGATATAACATATTACAATGGCAAGTTTTATGTGGTTAATAGTGTGGGATATATACTTGTTTGCGATGTTGGGGGACGTGATCCAATAGTGGTGGCACATTGCCGTGAAGAAATACTTTTTGAAAGTTTTAAGTTCAAGCGACTGTACATAGTTGAATCAAATGGGGAGTTACTGGTAGTTGTTCGAAATTTGTATGATACTGATTATTCGGGAGACTATATTAGTGAGGTGTTGGACAAAGACGAGGAGGTGGATGAGTTTAAGATTTCTTATTGGACTATGGGATTTGAAGTATTTAAGGTGGATTTAAGCAATTGGGATTGGGTGGAGTTACAAAGCTTAGGCGACAATGCTCTGTTCGTGGGGGACAATGCTTCTATCTCTGTTAAAGCCTCCAAATTCCAAGGAATTAGACCTAGTTGTATCTATTTCACGGATGATTTTTCGCAAGGATACGTCTGGTTTAAACGTGGAGGAGGGGAAGACATGGGTATCTACAACATGGAAGATCGCAGTGTATCTTTTTACTATAAAGTCAAATCTTTCGGTCGCATCTGTCCACCTCTATGGGTCAGACCTTATTTCTGAAGTGCTGCATTGCTACTTAGGGTGTCCTATTTTTCTTGCTTTTCTAGTTGTTTGGTCCAACTGTTATGTTATTTTGTAACTTAGTTTTGGTTTCCAGTTTTTATGTACTTCACTGGTTTCAGTGTTATTTCAAGTAGTGATAATGACTTCATGGACATCGAGGGTGCATAACAACTAAATTTGTTGCCAAAATCATTGTTTTTCATCAAACCAGTTTCTAGATCTTGTAAAAGTTTTGGAGCCTGTAGTCCCTAAACAACTCCACCTTCGTCCACGAAGAATTGTTCTGTAAACACGCTCCAGATATGATTTTTTTGCCTTTCTGAAACTAAATCTGATGTTTTGACTGTTACTTAAGTTATTTTCTCATTCTGGGCATTCTCTTTGGTTTGGTTGACTCATATAGGATCCTTTGGAGGTGCCTGGGGTAGATGGAAAAGCTTGATTTCCCTTTCTTTTATAGCTTCATCTCCTCATTTACGGAAGTTTTAGTTATTCTTGGTTCTGTTGTTTTACTCCTCCTCATCCATAGTTGCAACATTCTTATCTGATTCCATTTGAGTTTGTTCTAAATGCTTCTCTCTTTGTTTTTGGAGATTTCAATCAAGTTGTGTCTTCTAGAGAGACATGGGGTAAAAACTGTGTTGATACTCCAGGTTCTCAAATCTATCAGACTTCTCTATCCTTCGATGGTTTTTGTTGCAATTTGTGTCGTCAGTTCGCTTGGACATACAACAGAGAGGAAGATTCATGCATGCACCTTTGGAAGACTTGAGAGTGGATGGTGCAATGCTCGATGGTAGACCTATTTCCTAGAGCTTTTATGACCAACCTTGGAATCTATTAATCTGACCATTCCCACATTGTCTATATCACCTTACCAGCCTCCTCTTTATTCTCCCTCCCTTCTAAATTTAAGGCTTGGTGACTTCAAAACCCAGCTGCCATGGTGATCAATTGACTTCATACGGTTACTTCCTTTATCATAATCAAAGTTTTTTTCTCTTTGGCCAAGGGAAAGGAAAACTTTTACTAAACCAAACCAAACTTGAGCACTTATCGGACTGCTTTTTCACCAACTCTCCTAAAACCAATTGGTGGTAGGAAGGGCTTCAATTAAGTCTTTTATCGCATTCGACATCGCACCCGCAAGTCTGTTTTTAGAGCGGCCGCAGGGACTGGCATCGTGTAACCAAATCCATGGGGACCGCTCGGGATGCCCCCATGGATTTGGTTACACGATGCCACTCCCTGCTTTCGCTCTAAAAACAGACTTGTGGGTGCGATGTCGAATGCCATAAAAGACTTAATTAAAGCCCTTCCTAACACCAATTGGTTTTAGGAGAGTTGGTGGAAAAGCGGTCCAACAAGTGGTATCAAGTGGGGTCAACTACGTGAATCCTATTTTTCCACTGAGCTCTATCGAGAACTACATATTCAATGTGATTTAGAGTACTCGTATCCTTGCGGACTACAACATCTAATGTCAATTTGCATCTTTCTCTCCTTGTAGTGTTACTATCCAAATCTATCCTACAACTCTCTTGACTACTGCATCTTCAGGTCTACGGTAGACATGTCCAAACTACCTTAGTCTATTTTCCTGCAAGTTCTGGTCAAGCTAAAATCAAATTTGTTGCAACTCAATTGCCAGCTATACGTTCTTCAAGACATTTCTCACAATATTATTCGTGAGAAGTTTCTTAGGAAGGAACTGGACTTTTTGAGGAAGAAAGAGGAAATTTTCTTGGCCCAAAGAGCTTAAACAATACTGGTTAGCCGTAGCTGATTCAAACACTAAGTTTTGTCCACTTGGAACAATTTCTGCATCTTCATAAGCTCACACCTAGATGGGTCAACTTGATTGTGCAATGTGCGTCGACTACTTTTCTTCTTTTGTGCTCATCAATGGCTCATATCCCTCCTATTTCCAACCCTCTCAAAGGCTTTGTCAAGGAGATCCACTCCCGAATGTGGTATTTTCTCTTCTATGCTTATCTCTGCCAAAGAAGACAGGATCATGGTGCAAATTAGTGCATCATCTAGAAATGCTACATACATCACCCTTCTTTTCTTGCCGATGTTTAATTTTTCAGTCCCCGAAGAAAGTTCAAATTATGATTTTGCGGTTCTTAAGTGATTGCAACTTGTCTGGCCAAGTTATCAACCTTTAATAATCAAATTTTTTTCTTCAGTCCCAACTCCACTTCTGCTATGCACGCTTTCATCTCTTCTACCCATCATAATCCTCACTGTCTTCATTGGAACGTATCTTTACCAAAAAGAAAGAAATCTTCCAAGATACCATTAATAAGGCCCAAGATAGATGTCCAGATTAGCTCTTATCAAATCTACCTTCACTTCTTTGCTTATAAAGATCTGTAGCTATAAATTTCAAGTTGATGTTACCAAAAACAATTCTGCAGTTTTTTCGAAATAGCCTTTGCTCTTTTCTTTCAGTTGTTGCTGGAAAGTAGGCTTCGGGGTGATTTCTAGTTACCTTCTCCTGTACCCATTACTCTCAAAGATCACATTCCAGAAAATGACTCCTGGTTCCTTCTTTTTTTCCTCTTAACATCTCCTTATCGATTCGTTCAATTCCAATCTCTCAGTTTGACTTGTTAGTGGGTGAACTAATTTGGGGATATCACTGTTAACTCCGCTTATAATGTTCTTTTGAACATCAAAATACACTTTCAGTTGTGTCCAGCTCTTTGTTCAGTTATAACATAGTCCATTTAAGCAATTTTAGTATTTGGCAATTCCGGTCTTTAATATACCAAATAAGATCCAGTTTTCTTATGGCAACGCTAACATAGTCCATTTGAGCAATTTTAGTATTTGGCAATTTCGGTCTTTAATATACCCAATAAGATCCAGTTTTCTTATGGCAACTCTGCCATGAATGTTTCAGTACTATTTCAAGTAGTGATAATGACTTCATGGACATCGAGGGTGCATAATGACCAACTTTGTTGCCAAGATCATTGTTTTCCATCAAACCAGTTTCTAAATCTTGTAAAGGTTTTGGTGTCTGTCCCTAAACAACTCCACCTTCGGAAGAATTGTTCCATGAACATGTTCCATATATGATTTTTTTTCCTTTCTGAAACTAAATCTGATGTTTCGACTGTTACGCAAGTTACTTTCTCGTTCTGGTCATTCTCTTTGGTTTGGTTGACTCATAGGATCCTGTGGAGGTGCCTGGGGTAGATGGAAAAGCTTGATTTCCCTTTCTTTTATAGCTTCATCTCCTCATTTACGGAAGTTTTTGTTATTCTTGGTTCTGCGCGCAACATTCTTATCTGATTCCATTCGAGTTTGTTCTTAATGCTTCTCTCTTTCTTTTTGGAGATTTTAGGGTAACAACTGTCTTGATACTCCAGGTTCTCAGATCTATCAGACTTCTCTATCCTTTGACGGTTTTTGTTGCAATTCGTGTCCGCAGTTCGCTTGGACAGATAACAGAGAGGAAGATTCATGCATGCACCTTTGGAACTTCCTCATGCATGCACCTTTGGAAGACTTGAGAGTGGAAGGTGCAATGCTCAACGGTATACCTATTTCCTAGAGCTTTTCTGACCAACCTCGGAATCTATTAATCTGACCATTCCCCCATTGTCTTTATCACCTCACCACCCACCTCTCGTTATTCCCCTTTCCTTCTAAATTTAAGGCTCATGGTAAACCCAACTGCCATGGTGATCAATTGACTTCATTCGGTTGCTTCCTTTATCTGGATCTTCTATTGTGGACTGTTCACCGTACCAATATCATGGTCAGAGTGTTTTCTATTTGGGCAAGGGAAAGGGAAACTTCTACCAAATGAAAACAAACTGAGCATTTATGTCCCAATCAAGTGGGGGCTGCTACATGAATCCTGTTTTTCGATCCAGGGCTACATATTCAATGAGATTTGGAGTACTCATATCGTTGCGGACTACAACATCTAATGCCAATTTAGGTCTTTCTCTCCCCACAACGTTACTACCCAAATCTATTTTATCAACTCTCTTGACTACTGCATCTACAGGTCTACGGTAGTTTTCATGCAACTTCTACTCGAGCTAAAATCAAATTTGTTGAAACTCAATTGCCAGCTGTACGTTCTTCAAAACTTTTCTCCACACAATAATATCATTCTTGAGAAGTTTGTGAGAACTGGACTTTTTGAGGAAGAAAGACGAAATTTTCGGACAAGGGGTTGCTACTGTGCACCCCATGCACATCACCTGCTGTGCACCATCTGGGCCGTCCGTTGCTCGGATGGACGGCCCAGATTTCACCTCGGCACCTTTGCATCCAAACCATTCATAATTGTGCGTGCAAGATGAAATCTGGGCCATCCATCCGAGCAATGGACGGCCCGGATGGTGCGCAGCAGGTGCTGTGCATGGGGGTGCACCGCAGCAACCCCAAATCCGAAATTTTCTAGGGCCAAAGAGCTTAAACAATACTGGTCAGCCCAAGCTGATTCAAACACTAAGTATTATCCACTTGGAAATCATTTTGCATCTTTATAAGCTCAGTGTGTGTCGACTATTTCTTTTTTTGTGCTCATCAATGGATCATATCCATCCTATTTCCAACCTTCTCAAAGGCTTCATCAAGGAGATCCACTCCCGATTGTGGTATTCTTTCTTGTATGCTTGTCTCTGCCAAAGAAGACCGGATCATGGTGCAAAATTAGTGTATCATCCAGAAATGGTACGTACATCACCCTTCTCTTCTTTGCCGATGTTTAATTTTTTCATTCTCCGAAGAAAGTTAAAATTATGATTTTGCTGTTCTGAAGTCATTGCAACTTGTCTGGCCAAGTGTCAACCTTCAAAAATCAAGTTTTTTTCTTCAGTCCCAACTCCACCCAGCATAATCCTCACTGTCTTCATTGGAACGTATCTTTACCAAAAAGAAAGAAATCTTCCAAGATACCATTAATAAGGCCCAAGACAGACTTCCAGATTAGCTCTTATCAAATCTATCTTCACTTCTTTGCTTATATAGATGTGTAGCTATAAATTTCAAGTTGATGTTACCAAAAGCAATTCTGCAATTTTTTTCAAAAATTTCCTCTGCTCTTTCTTTCAGTTGTGTCCAGGCTCTCTGTTCAGTTATAACATTGTCCATTTGAGCAATTTTGGTATTTGGCAATTCCGGTCTTTAATATACCCAAAAAGATCCAGTTTTATTATGACAACGCTGCCATGAATGTTTACTGATGGGTTATATTTTACTTAGCAAACACAACTCAGAAATTTTGAATTAAAAGCCATAGTATTTGGATAAAGTGCGTTGAATGTTAGAGCAGGTGTACATATTTAGAATATCAAATTCCTTCGTGAATTGAAAACTTTGATCTCTCAAATGAATACAAGTTAAACAGAGACAAAATAAGGGGTGGAGTGCATATTCAAGAATGTCTTCTTGAATTTGCAACTATGATTCTTTGGTTAACTAATTAATTGTCGGCCTCGCAAAATAAAGAACCGAGAATACGCTCCAGATATGATTTTTTTTTTCCTTTCTTAAATTAAATTTGATGTTTTGACTGTCACGTAAGTTATTTTCTCGTTCTGCTCATTCTCTTTGGTTTGGTTGACTCGTTGGATCCTGTGGAAGTGCCTGGGGTAGACGGAAAAGCTTGATTTCCGTTTCTTTTATAGCTTCATCTCCTCATTTACGGAAGTTTTTAGTTATTCTTGGTTTAGTTGTTTTACTCATCCTCATCCATAGTTGCAACATTCTTATCTGATTCCATTTGAGTTTGTTCTTAATGCTTCTCTCTTTCTTTTTGGAAATTTTAATCAAGTTATGTCTTCTAGAGACACATGGGGTAAAAACTGTCTTGATACTCCAGGTTCTCGAATCTATCAGACTTCTCTATCCTTTGACGGTTTTGTTGCATTTCGTGTCTTCAGTTCGCTTGGCCAAACAACAGAGAGGAAGATTCATGCTGCACCTTCGGAAGACTTGAGAGTTGATGGCGCAATGCATAATGGTAGACCTATTTCCTAGAGCTTTTATGACCAACCTTGGAATGTATTAATCTGACCATTCCCCCATTTGTCTTTATTCTCCTTCCCTTCTATAGGTGCCATGGTGATCAATTGGCTTCATGCGGTTATTTCCTTTATCTGGATCTTCTATTGAGGACACTTCACCGTACCAATATCATAATCAGAGTTTTTCTCTGTTTGGGCATGGGTAAGGAAAACTTCTACCAAAGCAAACCGAGCCATATGTCCCAATCAAGTGGGGTCGGTTATGTGATTCCTGTTTTTCCATTAAGCTCTATCGAGGGCTACATATTCAATGAGATTTACATTACTCATGTCCTTGCGGACCACAACATTTATTGTCACTTTGGGTTTTCCTCTCCGTGTAGTGTTACTACCCAAATCTATCCTATCAACTCTTTTGACTACTGCATTTCCAGGTCTACGGTAGACATGTCCAAACCACCGCAGTCTATTTTCCCGCAACTTCTACTCAAGTTTAAATCAAATTTGTTAAAACTCATTTGCCAGCTGTACGTTCTTCAAAACCTTTCTCCTCACAATATTATTCTTGAGAAGTCTTTTAGAAAGGAACTGAGACTTTTGGAAGAAGAAAGAGGATATTTTCTAGGCCCAAAGAGCTTAAACAATACTGGTTCAAACACTAAGTTTTGTCCACTTGGAACACATTCTGCATCTTTATAAGCTCAAACCTAGAAGGGTCAATTTGATTGTGTAGTGTGTGTCGACTGTTTCTTTTTTTGTGCTCATCAATGGATCATATCCATCTTATTTTCAACCCTCTCAAAGGCTTCATGAAGGAGATCCACTCCTGATTGTGGTATTCTTTCTTTTATGCTCGTCTCCGCCAAAGAAGACGGGATCATGGTGCAAAATTAGTGCATCATCCAGAAATGCTGCATACATCACCCTTCTTTTCTTTGCTGATGTTTAATTTTTTTAGTTTCCGAAGAAAGTTTTAATTATGATTTTGCTGTTCTGGAGTCATTGCAACTTGTCTGGCCAAGTTATCAACCTTCAAAAATCAACTTTTTTTTTTTTTCAGTCGCAACTGCACTTCTTCTATGCACGCTTTCATCTCTTCTACCCTGAATAATCCTTACGGTCTTCATTGGAACGTATCTTGACCAAAAAGAAAGAAATCTTCCAAGATACCATTAATAAGTTCCAATATAGATACCTTCTCCTGTACAGATTACTCTCAAAGATCACATTCCAGACTATGCCATTCCTAGTTGTGTCTTTTTTTCCTCCTAACATCTCCTTATCAATTCGATCAATTCCATTCTCTCATTTTGAATTGTTAGGGGGTGAACTAATTTGGGGATTTCACTGTTAGCTCCGCTTATAATGTTCTTTTGAACGTGAAAATACACTCTCAGTTGTGTTCTTTTGAACGTGAAAAATTGCTCACACAAGAACCACCAGAGGTGATTCTCAAACTAGAATTTGAGAGAAAAACCACTCTGATTTTATTGATTCAAGCACATGATTACAAATATGAAAACCTTTGAAATCTCACACTTTTGCTCACTTTCTTTTTCTCACTTTGCTTCCCATGATATGCAATACAAACGTACACACCTATTTATAGGATAGATTTCAGACAAACTAACAAATGCTCAACAACAAATTTTCTGGCTCAAGTTTGCTTCTACGAATATGTGAATTTCCTTGGACGAGCACACATAACTACTTTGGAGGCTATTGATTTCTTGGTCTCTCTTGTCTGATATCTTCATTCACTTTTGCAGGCCATTTATTTTGGATAAAAAATCAGGTTTACTTTCATCACATTTGAGCAATTTCAGCATTTGGTAATTTCGGTCTTCAATCGTACCTAATGAGATTCAGTTTTTCTTATGGCAAAGCTGCCATGAATGTTAGCGGTCAGGTTGCAGAATGTCTTCTTGAATTTGCAACAATTTGGTTCTTTGGTTAACTAATTAATTGTCGGGCTCACAAAATAAAGAACCGAGAACAGAGAAGTGGAACCATGTGACAATTCTTATTGTATTGTTAGCGGTCAGGTTGCAGAAGGAAACTCTTCAATTTCGGTGCTCTTTTTTAATGCGAGGGTTTGAGCAATTTTTGCTACTCTAGACCTCTCCTAAATTCTTTTCCAAGGTTATGCCAATTCTATTGCCGAATGAGACACTAACCCAAAGAAATGTCGTTGGTTGGCAATATGAGAAAGTCTAAAAAAAAAAAAAAAGTACACGGATATGGCCAGATACGTGAGAATTTAGAATATTATCATGATTAATGACCCGATACGGCTACACATTGTACTACGCAGAATTCTTAAAAGACATTGATAAAAATAAAAATTTAATAATCAACAAATCGTCTAGATTTATCGTGACAAAATTGAATGAGTTATTGAATTACTTTTGTTGATGGATATTACGGAAAAGAGATGAAGAGAAAGAAATCAAAATGGTTATAACATGTGTTGAAGGGTATCATAGCGAAGTTGTCCTTTATTTTATTCATTAAAACACGTGTTGAAAAAAATGGTGATTAAGAATATTACCCAAAAATATGAGGAGAGAGACAAAGAGGTTGATTTGGCAAATAAAACAATGATTATGTTTCCATTTTATGAATATCTTTCAAATTCACAGTTGGGTTATCTCCAATGACATACTCAAAACTAAAATGTTGTTAAAGTTAACAATGTTTGACTCAAAAAATGGTCACAAATGGAATACTCAAAGTTAGCAATATCTTAACCAATACTCAAATTTTGGTATTTGCATACTCAAAGTTACCAACTTTTTCCCGATAACCAAATTTAATGGAACCCACATCTCCTCAATTAAATATATCCATCATTGCACAAAAACCTTCCCTCTCTTTTTCAACAATATTTTCAAAAAAAATATTGAATTTTTTTTTCAAAGACGAAAAAATTTGTTTAATTTTTTTGATTTTTTTGAATGAAAACTGTTTGTCTTCTAGAACTCATCTGTTTTTCTTTTTCAAAAATGGTTTTTTTTTTGGAAAACTTTTGTTTTCTAAAACTAAAGTGTTTCTTGGTTTTTACAAAACTGTTTGTTTATTAAAACTTATTTTTTTTCAAAAACCATTTCACTTTTTTTCCAATTTTTTAAAAACTTTTTTTTTTGAAAAGAAGAATAGTTTTGACTAAAAAAAGTTATTCTTAAAATGATTTGGCTTCTTTTTACTTTGACAACGTCATGTAGTACTCAATTTTGATTATATCATTATGGACCTCTACATTATTAACTTTAGCCATCTTCTAAATGGATAATCAAAAGGTGATGTGACAAGTTTTGATTTTTCAATTTTCAGTATACTACCCTAATAACCTAAATAAAGAAGTAATTGGACGACTGCAAAGATTGCTTTCGTTTCTATCGTTGAAGATTTTAATAACATACTACTTATTTATTTTATAGATGCCACCTGATTCTGAATATTGAATTGTTTTATCAGTACACAACCTACTAGCTAACTCCATAGAAATTTCGATTTCGCTAATATTCATCACTGTAAGGTTCAAGATTCCCCCCACCCGCCTTTGATCGGTGGACTCTTGATGTATACGAATGAGTACGGTTCATTCGACAAAATTCCTACTTGAGATGTTCAGACATGTCGAAAAGATAAACTATTCCACCTCAGATCAACACAACACAGAATGTTGATGAAATAGGGCCAGGAACGATTAACATTTTTAGGATACACAAATCCATTTTGCAAATTTACAGTTATGGGTAGTTCCTACAAAAGGAATCAACTAATGAACGAAACACTACTTTAGAATTTACTATGTAAATGCTACATAGTTGGTTCTCATCCTCCTAAGACTACAACTATAAAGAAAGGAATGTAACCCCAAGGGGTAGCTCAAGCGATGATATGAATGGACTATAAACCCAGACATTCTGAGTTCAAAATGTGGCAACTTCTTGGGGTCAGGTTACAAAAAAAAAAAAAAAATCTCTCGTGAACTTCCTAGTCCCGTCGGTTAAAAACTAGATAAACCGATAAAGTATTACCGATATCCGATTGAGCTTATTTTTTCGGGGTACCACAAAATATTATTTTGCAAAACATGAACGGCTTCGATCATCCGTGTGGGATCCGAAATAGTCCCAAATCAATTGATTTTTAATGATTTTGTGTACAAAAAATCCCTGTACGCATATGGTTATCGGGAAAAGTGGGTACACTACGGTGAATGAAACCCTAAAGTAGATACTACTATTTCGGAAGCATAAAAAGAAAGAAAAAAAAAGAAACCCTAAAGTAATGGGAAGCCCATGGCATTCCTTTATAAATACTTGCCGCTGCCGCTTGTAATTGGAACCCTCGACACTCGCCGCGCCTTGTTGGAACTCTGGCCTTGACATTCAAAGAGTGAGGAAGTTGTTTCTTTAACGTGAAGTTGAATCATGAGGTCGTCAGACAACGATGGGGAAGAAGGTGGAGAGGAAGAGGAAGGTGAAATTAGAACCGGTCTAAAATCCAAAAACCATTGTTTCAGTGAATTATCAAAGGTTTGTGTCTCTTTTCAACTGTTAATCATCAGATTTTGCCGTTCCTTTTCTTTATTTCATCACTGAATCATCTATCTGTAGTTCTGTACCTGTTCAAAAAAAAAAAAAAACACTGTACTGGTATGGATCATTTGATCCGGTTGATCTGTACACGCTGATTTGATTTGCTAGAGCTGCTGATCTGAGCTTATCATTCATGGATCAGTTAGATGTAGAACATCTCTAACGATCAAACATGTTTAGGTTAATTTTCAGGAGGTGGTGTTTTTTGTTTTTGATAATCTTTGGGAGGTGTTCTTGTCCCTGAATAATCTGTCTTGTTTCTAATAATAAAAATCACGTCAACATTAGTTTGTTGAAAATTGGGAAAGATTGTTGGAGACTCCAATGGTTTATTTTTGATCACTTCAAATCACAAATGCATTTTTTTGGTAGGATGATCAGGTGTCCGGCCCAGCTAAGTTTTGTGTGATGAAACGATCCTTTCATATGAAAGCACGTAGAATAAGACGACGATATATCTTTTGAGCAAAAATTTCCCTTTTTTGTGTGTGGATAAATCTATCGCGGCTGTAAGTTTTTTAGACCGATTACTTGCCAGATTGAAGTAGTTGTAATAGCTTGTTTTGTAGAGCAACTGTGCAAGATTGTTGCCAACAGTAGCAGGGATAGAAACAAAGATGAGATAACTAAAAACGTTTGAGTTATTTACTTATTTAACCTTATGTAGTTACCAATAGTAGTTTAATCCACGGTGTGGTTGTCCAATATGTAGTTCATTCATAGTTTAATCTTTCATTTTGTTGCGTGAAAATAATATTCGTAGAGAACTTAAAATTTGTAATATGTAATGTGGGCTGAGAATTAGGTGTGGTGTATGTGTGACAGGCAGTTGATTGTTTAGAATTCTTTTTAGTGAAACACTTGAGAAGTGCAGTAGAGGGTTTCGAAGGGTTAATTTCCTTTTAATAATGTTCACTTATGGTAATTTTTATTGCCTCCAATTTCCTTTTCCGTCGTTAATTGGCGAGATCGTTTAATTTCGTTTCGCATTTATAACAACTAAAGTACTCAAAATATGTAGTTTCATATTCTTGCATGATAGGGATTTTCCGTAGTTCCACTGGCAAGATAGAGGTCGAACCAAATGCGTGGGAGATTGCTTTGCGCATTTACAATAACTGAAGTACTCAAAATACGCTTCATATTTCGTGCACGATGATAGGGTTTATCCTTAGTACCACCATTAACATAGTAAACATAGAGGATGTACCAAATGCATGGTCTATTGTCCACAGATTAACCGGAAAGTTACATACCGTATTAAATGCATGTGTCTACTATTTGATGTTTTTGTTTACATCTTCCATTTCAAGTGATATTACTCCGGCCTAGTGAGGAACATATTTTTTTTTTACCTTTAAGAAGCATTCATTTTAATGCTGCCGTTGGAACTCTCCTTATGCAATGTCTATCTATCTTTAGTGACGTAATTTATTTTTGACGGCAGACATATTGATTATTTATCTCTAGAGCCATTTCTTGGAAGTACTGACAATTTTTCATATCTCAACCATCTCTTTCTCTTGTTGGAAGCGACATAATTTTCCTCTTTTTGTTAACCTCTTAGAAGCTATCTATGTCGTTCCAAAGAGACGCAGATGATCAATAAGAGAAGAAACACTACTGTTATATATATAACAAAACGTTTGCTTGACTGTATGACTGTATGTTTACCAGATTGACAGAAGTTTTGGACCGAGTGCGAATGTTTTCCTTTTGTATGGAAAACGCAGCACAGTAGATATACATTTTAATTTATAGGGTTAGCGTAGGCGACTCAATGGTAAGGAAACTTGGCCGAACTTTTGTTTAGGACCTTTAAAAGATGTGTCAAGTTAAACTCTCGTGTTTAAAATGCAATGGAGTTCTTGATTTTTAGATGACATTTTCCTTTTGATAGAAGTTGGTAGTTGGTAATGTATCTTGCACATTTTTTTTAAAATCTGAATTGTATCTTGCGTGCAAGTTACAAATTTTCTTTTAGTTGTATTTGATTTGCCCCCGAAAATTAAATTTTTGCATCTGTTCAAGGTCATGAGGTGGATACAAAGACGATGAAGATGGCGGTGATGTCATCATATATACGGGTCAAGGTGGGCAAGAATGCAAGGCAATGTGGTCATCAGAAACTGGAGGGGGAAACCTTGCATTGGAGCGGAGCATGTATTATGGAACCTCATTTTGTCGACAACCAAGAGCCATCAGAGGATGAATTTGATTATAGCTCAGAAGATGACGAGGAAAATTATGTAGGAAAATCCAGGAAAAAGAGGAGGGGTTTAATGCTCCACGGAGATGTTTTGCTTCCATCACTCTTGAAAACATTAAGCTTGTCTACCTGAGGAGCCGCCTAGTGAAGAACTATTAAGCAACTTGGAACCTTTGAAAAGGTCTGCTAGAAATAACTATTTCAATTACTGTTTCAGTGAATTACCAAAAAGTTTATGTGATCAGTTGTCCATTTTCGTCTCCGTCGTGGTTTTTATTTTTATATGTTTATTGCGGGAATCATCTATATGTTTGTGGCATCTATTTACTTGATTGAGAAAATGAGGGGACCTAATTATTTCTTGAGCAAAGCTTCTTCTGGTATATATCACACTCCAGGGTAAGAAAATTCACACTCTTTCCATAATTTGGTTGTTCCTAAAGAAACTCCATATGGTAAATTGGGAGAAAGTTGCTATGAATAAGAAACTGGGTGGTTTAAATATCAGGGAAACAAGGTGGATGAATGGACGTGTACTATTTAAATGGCAGTGGAGATTTTTGTTTTTTGTTTTTTTTGATCAGCAAAGAGAATATATAGAAAGAGGGGGAACAAATACAAAAAAGCCAGGAGCCAAGCAGGAAAGGAAAAGAGAGCCAACAATAGAAGTCTCTCACACCAGACCAAGACAGGGCTAGGGCAAAGAAAACACAGATTACATGAGAGAGCTAATAAGAAATCAACTCAAAGCAAAGCAGCACCAAGAGAGAACAAGCCAGCTTCTACTCAAGATTACAAAGAATCAACTAGGGATTTGAACCTAAAGACAATGTCTCCATGAGATACATCTCCTGATCCACAATAAGCTTTCACCCAGCAAGCTAATCTGAATTTGATCAAGTCTCCAAGCTCCTCCCATTTCGGGGTGACTCCTCTGAAAATGGCAGTGGAGATTTGGGGTGGAGAAGGGAGCCCTATGGATAACGGTTGTACGCCTCAGGCAAGGGAATATTCAAAATGGTTGGTTATCGAATGCAGCATTAGGGGTGAAGTCTTTTGTCATTTGGAAGGAGATTACTGCAGTTCAAAATAGAAAAAGTCTTTGTATTCGACAATTTCAGATCCAATATCAAGGCACTGGTGGGAGATGGTCTTTCTTTCTTTTTTGTCATTTGTCTTTCTTTTTCAATTCCCTGAAGAAATCAAGATCCAAACACATCGTAAGAGCACAAGTTTCTTTCCTGTGGGTTTCACAAGTCTCTGATACATTTTAATAATGGTCATCAATGGTACTTTTATTGCCGCCAATTTTTCTTTTCCAGACAGGAAATTGGAGAGATCGTTTAATCTCGTTGTGCATTTATAACAACCGCCATGCTCAAATATGTGCTTCATATTTCGTGCATGGCAGGGATTGTCCGTAGTTCTATCGTAGAGGACGAACCAAATGCATGGGAGATTGCTTTAATTTCCCTGGGCATTAACAATAACTTAAGTACTAAAAATATGCTCCATATATCGTGCATGATGATAGGGATTATATGTAGTTCCACCATAAACATAGAGGGTGTCCCAAATGCATGTACTATTGTCCGTAGTTTTACCGGAGAGTTAGATACTGTTTTAAATGCATGGGTCTACTATCTGATGTTTTTGTTTACATTTTCCATTTCAAGTGATATTACTCTTGCCTAGTACCCTCTGAGGAGCATTCGTTTTGATGCTACCGTTGGAAGTCTCCTTATGCTATGTCTATTTAATGATGGCAGACGCATATTAATTATTTATCTCTAAATCCGGTTCTTGGAAGTACTGACAATATTCCATATCTCACCCATCTCTCTCTCTTTTGGAAGCAGCAAAATTTGCCTCTTTTTGTTAACTTTTTAGAAGCTATCTGTGTCGTTCTAAGGAGACGCAAATGTTCAATAAGAGAAGAAATACTACTGATATACTATATCAAAAAGTTTGATTGACCAGGTTGCCAAAAGTTCTTGACGGAGTCGAATGGTTTCCTTTTGTATGGAAAACACAGCATAGTAGATATGCATTTTAATTTATAGGGTCAAGGGAGGCAACTCAATTGGTTAATCTAGGTGCAATAATTGCAAGGAAAGTTGGCGGAACCTTCCTTTAGGACCTATAAAAGATGTGTCAAGTTAAAGGCCCCCGTCCCCCTATCCCTTATGTTTAGGAGCGGGATCCGCCTGAGAACGACCATTCTTGTGGTGGTATGGAAGGCACAGACTCAGCGAACGTCCTGCGCTGCCTTTACTAATAAGGGTGTCTCATATCGTGTCATTAGGGGGCAATTCCATGAGGGAAAGAAAGCCTCAACCAGAACCACATTCCTTTTGCGTGCCAATGTAGCCAAGTGTCCGACTTTATTGGTCATAGTTTCCTGCTGTTGTGGCCGGTGCTCGTTTGTGCGCTCGTGACCCAACCCAACAAACAAGGAAAGGATGCCTCTCGGGGGCATTTGAGAATGATTCGAGCCGTATGAAGGGAAACTCTCACGAACAATTTTTTTTTCTGCGCAAACATCCTTAACAATACATGATACAACATTGAGAGAGAGAGAGAGAGAGAGAGAGAGAGAGAGAGAGAGAGAGAGATTGCATTGAATTTATTTATAGGAGATCAATATATGGTCAAGAAAAGTCTCTTGTTATTTGAATTGAATTTATTTATAGGAGCATCAACCAGATAATGATGAAGTTACAAAAAGCCGATAAGAAAATAATTGATGTTACAAAATCACCAATCATATTTTTTCTCCCAATTTGAGCTGGTACTGAAATAGAAACCATCAGGTTTCACCAACCAATTTGCATGCTTGTAGTAATGGAAGAAATCAGGCTTTTTGTATACAACAATTGATTTGTCCTTGGAGCCCCAATTGAAGTGGCAGTGGAAGAGAGTTGTTCCGAAGACATTGTTTTTAAAATGCCAATCGATTTCCCCACCAGTTTTGAGCGCCCACGTTCCTATATCATCATCTTCAGATACGCAATGAACCATTAATAGTTGTGGATTGTCGGGGATGCCGCTGATTATACTTATTTGAGTTTTGTCGGGAAAACCAAAACCAAAAGCCAAGGTACTAGAAACAAAGAAAAACGTTATTGCGATGAGAAACTGAAGGGAAACACGACCCATTGTCCGTATCACTTCAAGGACCGGACGCAATGTTGTACTACTAGTTTTCAACTTATTGCTCCGATTGCCTCCAGCATAAATAGCTGAAGGACTTCGGATGTATGCTATTGGGAAAACTTTCTTCTATTGATATTGAGTAGAATATACAAAAGAGAAAGACGACTTATATACTAACAACAGCCACCTATTCTTAGGTAAGCTATTTACAGAAAATCAATTACAGTCACTAAATGAATCGCTTACAATCACTAATTCCATGACCCTCTAATCATCCAGATATTCACTCCCCTCCTCTCTCTCTCTAGCTCCCTCTCATTTCGGGTTTCAATCAAAACAACACACTCTCTCTCTCTCCGCGTTCTCAATACCAGATCCTTGGTTTACTACACCAACCATGGGAACCATAAAATCCGAGTTCTAAAATTCATTTTCTGATATAAGAGCACCCCCACATGTATAATTACAAAAATTCAAAACCCAAAACTAGCCAATTCAAGCTGCAATTGGTTGAGGTAATAATGACACAACACACAAAATGCGATTTAAGAGAACAAATCACAGCTAGAAAAACTCTTCCATGGAAGAGATTTTCACCATGTAGTGAGTCTCCTCATTACAGAGCCCCCTTCTCCCTTTTCTTTGCCAATGTTTAATTTTTTCAGTCTCCGAAGAAAGTTTAAATTATGATTTCGGTGTTCTGAAGTCATTGCAATTTGTCTGGCCAAGTTATCAAACCTTCAAAAATAAAGTTTTTTCTTTCAGTCCCAACTCCACTTATGCTATGTTCATCTCTTCTACCCTGCATAATCCTCACTGTCTTCATTGGAACGTATCTTTAACTTCATTGGACGTCGTCAAGAAAAAGAAAGAAATCTTCCAAGATACCATTGATAAGGTCCAAGATAGATGTCCAGGTTTGATCTCTTCTTCTAAAGAAAGCTGGAAGATCAGCTCTTATCAAATCTATCTTCCCTTCTTTGCTTATATAGATGTGCAGCTATAAATTTCAAGTTGAAGTTACCAAAAAGAATTCTGCAATTTTTCCGAAATTTCCTTGGCTCTTTCTTTCCTTCATTGTTGGAAAGTAGGTTTCGGGGCGATTTCTAGTTACTCTCAAAGATCACGTTCCAGACAATGCCACTCCTAGTTCTGTCTTTTTTTCCTTCTAACATCTCCTTACAGATTCAATCAATTCCATTCTCTCATTTTGAATTGTTAAGGGGTGAACTAATATGGGGATTTCACTGTTTGCTCCACTTATAATGTTCTTTTGAACATCAAAATACACTCTGAGTTGTGTCCAGGCTCTCTGTTCAGTTATAACATAGTCCATTTGAGCAAATTTAGTATTTGGCAATTTCGGTCTTCAATCATACGATTCATACCTTACAAGATCCAGTTTTTCTTATTGGCAACGCTGCCATGAATGTTTACTGGTGATATTTTACTTAGCAGAGGTTGGAAGGACAATTCAATAAGTCCATCTTGCAAACACAACTCAGAAATTTGTATTTGGATTAAGTTCATTGAATGTTAGAGAAAGGTGTACATATGTAGAATATCAAATTCCTTCAAATAACTCTAAGTACTTGATCTAATCTTTTAATTTTTTGTAACTCTAAAAGTAATCTTTTAATTTTTTATAATTCGGAAGGCTTAATAACAAAATTGGAATGTACTATCAAGCGCTTAGAGTTATTTGATTGAGCTGATTATTTCCGAAATCACCCAAAAAAATGAATTTTAAAATTATCAAACGGATTGGATTGTTCATGTAGAACCCGAAAGTGGACCCCACATATCGCTTTGTGTGGATCGATGGGCACAGTGTGCGTAGACGGTTTCCGTTCAAAAAGTTAAGCCGCTTTAACGATTTGACTCAATTGCTTGTAATTAGATAGATGTGAGACTAAATTGATAGTAAGGGATGAAGTAGAAACAAACGACGATAATTTAGGAGATAAAAGCCAAAATAATTCGAACTAATATGGCTACATCAGAGCTTTTAGACCAAGAATTCGGAAAAGAGTATTCGAAATTAAAGAAGGGAGGAAAAAAAAAACTTTCTTTATAGTAGTAGTAACAATTTTTTCCTTCTCTCTTTTCCCCCAACCTAAAAAGGCGGCAAGGTTTCCTACTTCATCCAAAACCAAATTTGGAGCTTAAACGGAAATTGGATTCTAACAAAAGCGGGTTATTGATCTGTACACTTTAATTTGTTAGTTACTTCCTCTGCAATTCTCAGAGTGTTGCGTTCACATGGAGGAATACCAACATACTATGTCGAATTGGGCAGAGCTGCAACATGATCTTCTCATTGAGATTGCTAAAAGAGTGGCTTTTTTGGAAGATTTTTCTGTTTTCAGTAGAGTTTGCAGATCGTGGCGATCGGTAGCCGTGAAAGAGAATTTCAAGGGGTCTCAACAAATACCATGGCTCATGCTCGCCGAAGAAGACGACAACGGCAGCAGCAGTCGTCGTTTCGTTAGTGCAACAGACGGAAACCTAATTGGTAATTTGCTGCTACTAGAAGCAAAGGGACAGCGGTGTATGGAAACGTTGGGTTGGTTAGTAACCGTATCCGAAGCCGTGGATATGAATCTACTCGATCCAATATCACGGGTTCAAATTCCTCTTCCCCATATCTCTACTTTCAAGGATTTCGAAGAAGGTATGCCTGTTAACTTCTTTTTTGTTCAAAAGGCCGTCTTGTCTTCACGTCCTTGTATTTCATCAAAAGAAAACAACTATGTACTCATGGTTATATTCGAAGCCTGTAGTTTCCTTGGTTTTTGGAAACCCGGGGACAAGGCCTGGACCACCATCGAAACCCACCTAGCTGCCTTTGTTGATATAATATATCACCATGGGCAGTTTTATGCAGTTAATTGTGCAGGAAATATATTTGTTTGTGACGTTGGGGGACGTGATCCAACCGTGGCACATCTTTGTGGAGGAATACCTAGGGAAATCGTCAATTTCAAGCGACCCTACATAGTTGAATCCCACGGGAAGGAGGTGCTGATAGTTGTTCGAGATGCGTATGAATTGGAATATGATGAGGAGGACGAGGAGGAAGATGATGAAGGCCGTGAATTATATAGCAGGGTCGAGGGCAAGTCCAAGGGTCATTATGGGACTAAGGTATTTAGAGTATTTAAGGTTGATTTAAGCAACAGGGAATGGGTGGAGTTACAGAGCTTAGGCGACAATGCCCTGTTTGTGGGGGACAATGCTTCTATCTCTATTCAAGCCTCCAAATTCAAAGGAATTAGACCTAACTCTATCTATTTCACAGACGATTGTTGGCCAGGATACATCTGGTTTAAACAAGGAGGAGGGAAAGACATGGGTATCTACAACATGGAAGATCGAAGCTTGACTCCTTGCTATAAAGGCGGCTCTTTTAGTCGCTTTTGTCCACCCTTATGGGTCAGACCATATTTCTGATGTGCTGCATTGCTACTTATGGTTTCCTTCTTGCTTTTGTAGTCGTTTGAGTCTCTCAGTTTTAAGTTATTTGGTAACTTAGCTTTGGTTTCCAGTTGTTATGTACTTCACATGTTTTCAGTTTTCCCGACTTCCGAGTTTTTAAGTACTTTCAATCTTTTAAGTTATCAAGTAACTGAGTATTGTTTTTTTCTAGATATCATGCACTTCACTGTTCAGATTTTTTGTCATTAGTAGTTACAGATTATCAATTATTTGCGACCTCATTCTGTGGAGAATATGTTTTTCTCAGTCGGAATATTAGATCCTTGACAAGTGTAAACTTGTTAGCCCTTTAGTCCTTCAAATGCTACTAATTGGATTGAAAACATCAGCAGTTATTGTTTGTGCTTGTCTTCACTGCTAATTTCTTGGTACACAATGCAAGTTACATATATGGGGCATTGTTTCTTGCCCGATAGAGTGCATGACTTTTGGGAACCTGCTGGTGGTGATAGATTTTTGGAAAAAAGAAAAGAAAAGAAGAAGCTACAGTTAATACACTGATTGTATCCTATCATTCTATATATCTAGGGGTGAAATCGACACATATCTGTAAATCTATCATATAACACTCATCCTACGAGTCGATATGTTAAGTTGTAAAGTGAGAAACAATAAATCTCTATAAGGTTCTTATGCTTACATCGGGTAAAGCATAAAAAGAACGAGTGAAGTTCGTAGATTAAATGTTGAAACTTGTATGGTGTATTAGAAATTGACTTGATGCTGGAAGAGTACACTCGAACACTTGATCTTTAACATACTCTTGGAATATTGGTTTCTTCATCGATTTTAAGCTTTCTCGTGAGCATGTAGGTTGTAAAATGCTTATAAAAGCATACAAGCGAGGGGTGATGGTGATGGAACTTACACCCCAAGAAAAAGCAAGGTGTGATGGTGGAAATTTGGATGGTGAGTGCTAAATGCCTCTTTTTACAAGTGCACGGAATATGGTTGAAGATGTCAAATTTTGTATCATCCAAGGTTTTTCTTTTACGTATGCAAGGTATACCTATTTTTTGAACTTGTAAAATACTCTTACGTACGCAATTTGTATCCCGATTCGAGGCACAAACTAGGAAAATACGATCCGCCATACCTCTCTTGTCCCTCCGTCATACCTCTCCTGTTTTGACAACTTTGGTGATTGGATTATGCTCTTCAAACCACTATATGAGGACAGAGGTTGAGCCAGCAGAATCGATATGTAGTTCTACGTACTCCTGGGCTTCTTATTAGCAGTGATGTAGTTTAGTTCTAGCCTTGGCATAAGATGGTTTTTTATGGATCGATTTCAGGCTCTTTTCCTCATATAAGGGAAAATAGTCTTCCAGGGAGAGAGTTTTACCAATTTCAAGAACAAGCATATGTTCTTCTTCTGAACATTTAATAGCCTAAGAAGCATGGACACGACACGTGTCCATCATGGACAATTGGACATGACACGACACTCTCCGGATATGTGGCGGACATGACCAAATACTATTCCAATTATGTTATTATATTTCTTTTACTTGGACACATTGTGGTTACTCTTGGAAGAACATGGTTAAAAGGTTCACTTCTAATTTTTAACACACGGCCCAAAGTGAAAATTTCCAGAGATGTATAATTCATGTATACTTATATGCAGACTGCTTGTTTGCATCTTCGTAGGATTGTTCTTAGTTCGATAGAAATAAATTAAATAATGTTCTCTCTTTTTGTAAGAATTCATAGCGTACCTCTATAATACAAATACTTTTGACAATTCGACGTGTCCCTGACGTATCCCTGACATATCCCTGTCCTGATTTTCAAGGAAATGACTTGTCCGCATGTCTTTTGTGTCTGTGTCTCGTATCTGTGTCCCTGCTTCTTAGCTAATATCTAACAACCCTAACAAAACAGGAACCTATAAACGTCAAATGTTGTTGCCAAGTCTGTTCAATTTTCAGTCTAAACTGTTAGTGAAACCCAAGGAATGGTTTGCATGGCTGCATGAGTTTCATTGAGGACATTCGGTAACTGGCAAACATAAGGCATTCCATCAGCAATTTTATGACTGATTTCATGTGGCATGGAAGTGTTTATTGTGCGTGTTTTATTTATTTGAAGGCCTCTCTTATGGCATGCTTATAACGGTACAACCCTTGCCAGAGCTAAAGTTTGACTACACCTCTGGAAAATTCTTCTCCGAGGTCATGCGAATTCTATTGCTGAATGAGGCACTAACCCAAGGAAACGTCCTTGCTTATGAAGCATGGATACATATATGGCAATATGAGAGTCTTAAAAAAAAAGGATACGGGTACGGCTAGGATATGGGGGAATGAAGAATATTATCTTGATCTTTTAGTATTGAACTACGCTTGATACCAAGACTGGTGGGTAAGCGTTGTGATCTTTTCATTGTCATTGTTATATCTAGAGAGACAAAAGTTGACTAATCTGGTTGTGTTCCTTGTATGCAAAAGTGTTGCACACAAGTTTACTTGAGTTCATTTCGTGGAACACCTGGATGATACAATAAGGATATAGAAGAATTATAAAAGAGATGGCATATTTTCATCTCACGCTATCTTCATCTCTAAAATGTAAGTAAGTATTATAAATCTATATTTTGCAGTATTTCTGAGAAATTTACTCGAATATTTTGCAAGAAGTGCCACAATCTCAATTTCACACCAGTTTTAATAAGTGACCTTGAGCATCCAAAGTATCTGATGTTTCAAAAGTACGAAAAAATACATATTAGATCATAGACACTTCTGGGATACATATCTGCAAGTATCGGACAAGTCTTATCTGATAGGGATACGGTTCTCATATTTCTGTGCTTCATATGCCCTTCCCTTCCCATTTACTTTTTTGAAAAACACAAAAACACGGAGAGGGACTACTTGTATGCACGCTTATGTATTCGTGTAACGGAACCTTCTTCAGAAGGTAATGTTTGATGTGTTACTAAATATCCTCTTGAATAGGCAATGGTGATAAGACAAGTAGCACAAAGGGGGGTGTAGGAAGATTAGACTGAAATCATAGCACATGGAGCTGTTTCCATTGGAAAGGAAACTTATTTAGTTTTAGTATGATATTTACTGGGATCCAACTCCATTGCTAGTTGCCTTTCTTGGCCTTTTGGCTAAGATCAACTCCATTGCTATTTGAAGAGACTCTTAACAGAGTTGCCAAGCAGAGAAGTGAACCTCCTTCCGCACAACAATTTGGCTGCTCTTACTTCAATACCATCACCACTTGGTAAGGCATCTCTTATTAGATTATCATATGCGAAGGTCTACCATGAAGCAAATTAGTTGACTCAATTGATTTTGCTTCCAGATATTTCTACCAGTGAAAGTCTTTTGAATTGGTATAGGTGTGTAAGTTGCCAACATGCCATAGAGTTGATCTTATAGGTGACCCATCTTAAGTTAATATTGATCTTGATCTGCTATTCATCTTTATTATACTGACATTTTAACCCCTGAAATATGTTCATTTTAGGTGTTCCATACGAGTTGCGTTAGGCGACCCAAATGGCACTGTGCTCACAACTCATCTCGTAAAACATGCAAAAAATTAATTTCACTTTGATGCGAAATTGCTAATGTGCCCCAACTTGTAGGTATGCTTTGCACCTTGTCCATTTCCTTATCCTCATCCGTACCAAACGGTAGAGGGGGGGAGTACATGAAGAGTGTTTTCGCTTGGTTACTTCATCCTTTGATTTAACAGTTAAGCATGAATTCCAAATGAGTGGTAATGGACAGTATTTCTAGTTGGGTAACTTGGGTTCAATGGTCAATGAATCTTCCCTTTGAGTATTGACAGAGCTTCATGCTTCAGGTATAGGCTCATGGTAATTAGTAATTCTTGTTTTGTCTTGGGGTATGTGTACAGATCAAGCAATTTATGGATGTACATGGTTTAGGATTACTTCATGTGCTTCTAATGGATGTACGAAATTTTAGTCTCTTAATTGGATTTCTGTGAGCATTCTTATTAAGGAAAGGAAGTCATTTGTATCATTATGTCTTGATCTTCATTTCCACGGCTATTTGGGTGGAGTACCTTGAACTCTTTTCACCCTTTGATCTTCCGTTCTACATGTTCTTGAAATTGGTACCTCTACTTCGAGTATTCTCATATTGTTTTTACTTGTTTCCTCTATGATTTACGCTAGCATTTTGGGTTCAGGTGAACTATTGGTCAATTCTGATCTCTCCGGTTCTTTTTCTTTTTGCATCGGTAAAAGTATCTAAGCTTAAAATTTTCAATACGGAGTTGGAATGGGTTGTGCGTTGTTTTCCACTTTTTCTGTTTCAATGGGACACTGATTTCAAGTTCATTATGGTTTCGTTCAACGTTGTAGTAATGTTTAGCTTGATTTCGTATTTTGAAAAGCAGTCTTATAAGAAAGATCAAATGATCAAATCATGTAGAATGAGCTGTCGAAGCTATGGAAAAGCTCTCGCATGATGTAGAAAGAGCCGGAGAAGTTCCGGCATCATGTCCACAAATTCGTGAGAGAGGAGTGCCCCCAAGCACCACAGATCATAGTGTTAAGAGTAAGCTTTGCGCCCCACCAAGCGGCTATAAAAACTTGGAACCGTATTGAGGCGAGAAAATTCAAGTATTCACTGGTTAAAGCAATTCAAACTTGAGGAGATATTTGTTGGCTCTAAATCAATCACACACACACAATATAGAATATGTAAACAGTAGATCACAATATATCAATCCGTTCGGTCGCTTTGCTTCCTTCACTTCGCTCCACATCTGGCCCCACTAGAGTTTCTCAGTACCTCTCCATATGAGCCATAAGTTCCGACAATATTTAACGTGGGGGGAGTTGTTACTGTAAATGTAATCATCGTGAGTATAAAGTCGGCTCTTTGGTGGAAAAAGAGTTCTCATTCGCCATTCTAATTCTCACCTATCCATCGATCGTTTCTCGATCTCACCGGTCCAACTCGATACATTGACGTTTGTCTTCTTGAAACATTTCTTAGCAATTAAACTTCGATATTAGCAATTTGTTAGCCTTTTTTCTATTTGTTGCTAGCCTTTTTTCTATTTGTTTTACCCATTTGCAATTTACACCCATCGTTGTGGACGTGGTCGTGGTCCTCCTGGAGTAAACATGTACCGTGCCTATTTTGCTTCAAATTATTAGTTATTTCTTATGTCAAGCCCTTTTGACCGGTGGCTGACCTAGTTGTCTTTTAATCCTCAATAGCCTCTTATATCTTTGTATTACGAGTAACCGTCGGATTTCCTTGGATCTCTTTCTATAAAAAAATAAAATAAAAAAGAAATTCACATCGCTTATCATAGAAAATAATTATATAATTACACATTCAGTAAAGTATAGAAAGTCATAAACTAAGAAATCCACATTGCGACTGTTAGGTTAATGAAAACATATGTATGAGACGAAATATAGCACGTCAGAAATATGGTCTGACCCATAAAGGAGGGCAAATAGGGCTAAAAGACTCCCCTTTAAAGTAAGGTGTCTGGCTTCCATCTTCCAAGTTATAGATACCCATGTCTCTGCCGCCTCCACCCTTGAAATTAATGTACGCTTCCCAACAATCATCGGTATAATAGATGCAGTTAGGCCTAATTCCTAACAACGCAGCGTCACGAACGGATATGGAAGCGTTGTCGCCCAAGAACAAGGCGTTGTCCCCTAGGTTCCGTAACTCCACCCACCCTTCATTGCTTAAATCAATCTTAAAAACTCGAAATTCTTTAGTCCCATAATAAACCCTAGACTCATCGATGCTAAAGATATCGTCTTCCGTATAGCCCGCATAGTCTCCCACAAAATTCAGCATACACCCATCTCGAACAACTATCAATAGGTCTCCTTCCCATTCGACTATGTACGGGCGCCTTTGGGTCTGTAACTCTTGGGCGATTTCATCTGGTGCTCCTACAACAGGATGTGCTCGAGTAGGATCACGATCTATGTCGCAAACAAAAATCGTACCCGAAGTATTGACCGCGTAGAATTGACCCTTGTAATAGGTGATATCACGGAAGGCACCAAAGCGGGTTTGAATAGTGGTCCAAGCCTTGTCCCCGCATCTCCAATAACCGAGGAATCCTCGGCCTTCGTGAATAATCATGAGTACGTACTTGTCTGATTTAGAAGGACACGAAGACAAGACGGCCTTCTGTACGTAAATAAAATTGTTGAACATGCTACCGTCCTCGTAGTGATCCAACTTACTAATAGGCGGGAGAGCGATTTGAACCCGCGATATAGGATGGAGTAGATTCATCTCCCCGCTTTCGGACAATGTTACCAACCAGCCTCGCGTCTCCAAGCACCGCTTTCCCCTTGCCTCTGGCAGCATCAATTTTCCAATCACGTCTCCCCCTTTAACGCTAACGAAACGGCGTTCGTCGGCGGTGACACTGTTGTTTTTTTCGCCTCTTTCTTCTTCTTCTTCTTCTTCCTCGTCGGCGAGCATAAGCCATGGAATTTGTTGAGACCCTCTGAAATTCTCCTTCACTGCGACCGACCACCACGATTTGCAAACTCCGCCGAAAGCAGCAAAATCTTCAATGAAATCTATTTTTTTCCCAATCAGACTGAGAAGATCTTGGTTGAGCTCTGCCCAATTTGCCATCTCTTACGTTATTCCTTTGATCTGAACAAAATATCTACGTTATTACTCAGATCTGAACAAAATAGTTTGTGAATTACAATCTGAGAAACACGGGTGAAAGAACACGAGACTCCCTCTTGTGAACTTATATAGCGTAGACATTAGGGTAGGGTTAAGCGCCCCTACCCTTTTGCCTCGGACTTGGAAAACTGGTGGAGGTCGTGTTTGGATAGGTTAAGGAAAGGAAACATGTGGACCCTCTAAAATTCTCCTTAACTGCAACCGACCGCCACGATTTGCAAACTCCGCCGAAAGCATTGAAATCTTCCAGAAAATTTAGTTTTTTCCCAATCAGACTGAGAAGATCTTGGTTGAGCTCTGCCCAATTTACCATCTCTACGTTATTCACTAGATCTGAACATAATAGTCTCGGCATCACAATCTGAGAAACACAGAACGAACAGAAGACTCTTTGTCGTGAACTTTGTAACGTAGAGATTAGGAAAAAAATTTAGGTGCCGAATGGATAACATATGTCGCGTGGACATTTGGCTCGTTTGCCCTAGGGGTGCACCGGCCCGGAAGCCTGTCCATCCCAGCCCATTTTTTTTTAGAGTTCGAGATAAATATTTAGGCCCATTTGGTTGGGTTGGGTTTAGATTTCAAGCCTGTTTACTACATCATTTGGTTGGGTTGGGTTGGGTTTAGATTTCAAGCCAGTTTACTACATGAGTTGGATTTGAGAAAATCCTTTGAAGCCTAGCCCGGCCCGATTGAAATAATTTTTTTTTATTTTAATAGGCTATGAGAATTTTAATTAGGCATCCTGTTTGGAAATTCTACTTATGTTTCTATCCTATGAGATTTGAATACTTATGATTCCATCCCGATATTTGGTTTTCGGACCTTTCTGCCCTTATTTATTCCATTAAAGTATATACTGTATTGTATATATAAATATATATATATATACAAGATATATACGGTTAAGCATCCTAAATTTAAGGGGATATTTAAGGTATAGTTGGAGCTAAATTTCCAGTTTCAAATCTTCTAATCCCAAGCAATCATTTCCATATCAGTAGGATATTTAAGGCTGATTCATTTCCATATTAGCAGGAGAATTTGAATTTCAAATTTTTCTTGTCCTAAGCAAGTAGAAAACCCACATACAATAAATATGGTTTCTTGACTTACCATATTCACAAGTTCGGAAACCATACGTTAATTATGGTTTCTTGATTTAGCATCTTCACTGGTTTGATACATTTAAAAATGGATAAGCAATTTTTCCTTTCAAAATGTGATAAATGAATACACCATGTTCTCATGTCTTCAAAAAATGGATAACCAAATAATTGGAAGGTTATTTCATACACTAACTATGGTATCCTAACTTACCTAAATGACATGTTCGATTTTTTGTTATGATGATTGAGAAAACTTACCTAAATGGCATGTTCGATTTTTTGTTATGATGATTGAGAAAACTGACATTTTCACACAATGAACATGATAAATTAATACACCATGTAAACATGGTATATTAGTGTACCATGCCCGGTACAAACTCATGAGCCCATGCATGAAAATCTTCCACTCAAACATCCTGATATCATTACTAACAAATAAAGTCACAGTGGTAATACATCTCTCTAATTAACACAGCCAACATCATCAGGTCCCACTAACATAATTCGTCAAACACACAATACCCAAATAAATATATTTGTCACTTAGCCAAAAAATTCAATGAAACTATCCAAATAATCAACTAGGATCTAAGTTCCTCTGAACTCAAAAAAATAGTCATGTGGAACTAAGTTGCTCTGAACTCAAAAAAAAATTAAAATTTTCCATTTATAGTGGGACATGCACCACAAACTCTCATTTCTTCTTTCGGGTGCGTGATGGTTTTTTGAATTCTTCACCACTTCCAATTGCCTATTCTGTATTACCATTTGCCTCGTTGTGTTCGGCATCATCCATATGTTGCCAGGAGGTCCACGAGTGCAGCTCATCATTAAAAAATGCATGAATTATATCAGCACGCATTGCACGTCAATCTTCCCTTAGTAACTTAGGCCCAACTGTGTACATCAAACATTCGAAATTAATATATCATAATTTCGTACTAATAAACCATAGTAAATCAATAATCCATGTCAAACTACGGTGTACATTAAACATTCAAAATCAATATATCCTAATTTTGTACTAATAAACCATGGTAAATCAATAATCCATGTCGAACTTTCCTTTAGTAAAGCTTCTAGGTCTTAAAATATGGAAGATTTTTTTACAAATGAACATGATTTATTAGTTTATCACATCAATTGCGAAACAGTAAAGTAAACATTAGTTATTAATAAATCATTTCAATGTACTAACAAAACAACAATGCCCAATTTTTTCTACTACAATCCAGGAAATTTGGTAGGCAAAAAGTCTATCGAATTTTTTCATGTGATTTATCTTCTTGGAAGGAAAAACCCTACCTTCCAAAACAAACGATTGCGACTCGAAAACGATTTGTTCAGAAAGGATTGTGAATATTACTACCTAAAAAAATTGAGAATCGAAAAAGAGATCAACTTACGAGCCATGACGGGATCGGGTTTTCCGCCTACCTGTTTGGATTTTACACCTTTGATTCACCTTCGATTTGGGTTTTCCGGCGAGATAGTCGTCCTTGCTAGTCACAGTTGTTTCACCTTCTGCGTCGCCACCACCGTTTCACCTTCGGAGTCATTTTTGGAGGATTTCCCGAAAATCTCTGAATATGGGATGGTGGGTTCATTCAATATGGGTAATGGAGGGTAATGATCCCATAAAGTAAGGGATTTTGGTATAGGATGGGATGGGAACAGGTTGAATGGAATGTGGTAATGGCAGATGCAATAGGGAGAGGATATGGAAGGTTTTTTGAACTGTCCAAAATAGTAGGGATGTGAGAGAATAAATCTGGTGAGAGGTTTTCGGGATGGTTTTTAGGACGTAAAAAGTTTTCCAATTCTAGTAATTTAATACAGGAAATACAAAGATCATAATATTTTAAAAGGGCTTTTTGGGTATTAAATAAAAGACAGGGTGTAATCATAAGTATTCAAACTCTATAGGATTGAATCATAATGACATTATTGATATAGGATGTCTAATTAACTCTCCCATAGGCTATATATATGTATGGTCGATTAATTTATGACATCTCTTCACGAATGGATAAAATCAAGCCCTTGATTTTATCAAATCTTCCTAAAATCCATTGGAGAACTCCCCCTAAATAGTTGGTTTTATCTTTGTCTTCTTACTCTTCAATTTCTTCTTTTTTCTTTTAACAATTATTTATTTTAATAGTTTTGTGAGAACTTAGAACTTTAACTATGGTTGTGAATTTTCATTTGTGATCGTTATGGTTGATTAATTTATTTTTGTGATATGCTTTAAAAAATTAAATGGGATTGTCGGACGGGTTTAGGAAGTTAAAATTTTAAATGAGTTGGGCTTGGACATATTAAATGAAGCCCGATTATTAATGGTTAATGGGCTGGGCTTGAGCTCACACAAATCTCGTTATTATCTAATATGAGCCTGGCCCGAACCCGGCCCAGTCTGGCATAGGTGCACCCCTATTTGCAGCCTACTCTGTTTGCATTTGCCCTAAAGGCCTAGCACTATAGATCCACAAAACCGAGTCTTGCATTCCTTCGCCCGTACTAGTAGTCTTTGGTCTTCACTGTGTGTTGTTCAAATCGAAGGAATTAGGTAGGTATGGCAACATGATTTCTCATTCTGATTGCTAAAAGAGTTCATTTTTTTTGAAGATTTTTCCGCTTTCAGAAGAGTTTGCTGATCGTGGCGATCGGTATCAATTAACCCGGGTTCAAATTACTCTTCCCTGTATCTTCTCCAATTTCAAGTATTCGCAAGTAGGTCACATGTCTAGTAGTACTGTAGTAGTTACTTTTACTTTATTCAGAGTGTTTTTTACGTTTTTATGCCCCAACGTCTCTTTTTAAATGTGTTGAATATTCGTAAATGCAACTTATTCAAGAAACATCATCAACACGTTTCACATCATTTTTTACCTCCACTTTACACTTTTCACATTAACTTTTAAGTCATGCGTCTTCTATGATACCACAGAAAACAATTTGGTCCATATTCGGGTTACAGAATTATCCTCTTGAATTTTTTTTTTTGGATCAAATTGCCTTACAGAATTTTGTTTCGACTCTGTTTGGTCTCCTGAAGTGCATTATTTATGTTTTATTTTCTCAGTCTCCTCTTACAAAATTATTTGATAGGCTTCTCTACCCTTTGTTAGATGACTGCAAGAGAAGTTCTTAATGGGAGAGTCGGTCAGATGAAGTATCAACCATTTACCTGTACTAATAAAAAGAAGCATAGCAGTTCACGGTTCTGTTCACCTCTTCCTGATGAGATTATATTTTGCATCCTTCTTTGGCTTCCAGCCGATATTCTTTACCAGTCAGTGAGGTATGTTTGTCGGCAGTGGTATAACATAATTCAAGACCCTCATTTCATTAAGGAACACCTCATTCGATCGGTTACTGGTCTCTTGGACCATCCATACTTTTCTCCTCATGGTGTCATGTTTACAGAGTTTGGGAAAATGCGTCCCATTGTGACGGAGATGAGTTTACCATTTCTTGGCACGGTTTTGACTACCTGCAATGGTCTACTACTGTTTGAGCATAGGGAAGCTAGAACAGTGCATGTCGTGAATCCTCTTACAAAGCAAATGGTAACTCTTCCTCAATTTTGCAGACCCAAGTTTCATATCTATTGTTTCGCTTTAGGATACGCTAAATCAAAGGGGGAATTTAAAGTCGTGTGCCCCTATAGCAGCCGTGGGGACGAAGCATCAAAATCAATTTGTAGGATGCTAACTCTGGGCAAAGATCATGCATGGAGACTGGTTCATTTTGATAAGTTATCTGGTTTTTGTTGCCCATTTCGGCAAGATAGTTCATACTCTGCTGGAGGATTTATTTTTTGGGCTCATGAAATGTGTCCTCACATTGTTGCTTTGGACTTGGAATCTGAGATCTTTTATGAATTTCGTGGCCCAGAAGTTGAAACTAATCGACTTAATGACCCTGTTAGAGTTAGATTCGCTAGTGTCTGGTATTTCGAAAGAGGAAATTCGCTCTCTTGTTTGGTTCAGTGTGGTCGTGAACTATTATTTGATGTTTGGGTCTTGTCTGAATCTGATCCCATTAGTGGTGAGTGGAAAAAGATGTTCAAAATTGACATGGATGCTGTAGCAGGTGGAATAGTCAAATGGTTTAGTTTAATTGAAGGAAGCGGAATCCATCCACATCCTTGTATTCCATTTTTGGATCCAGTTGCTTGGGTGGAGAATGCTGATGTGGTGATCTTCCGCTCGCCCTTGGAAGGCCCCTACATTGGTTTCAATGTCAAGACTGGGAAGAGCTTCAAAATTGGAAGTTGCATTGTTTCGAGAAGGCATCATCGCTTGACTAGTTTTTCATATAGCCTTGTTTCGTGGACACCGAGTTAGTAGTTCTAATCTGTGTGATCAAGTCTATCTATTGAGGTTATTTATATCTGCGTCTAGTTATTGATGTTATCCATATGAGCATCATCTATATATTCGAAAATTCCGTGTATGCGTTGAAGTGTCAGTAAAACCATGTATCCTAATTTGCCTCTTCTGATTCTTCAGGTAGTTTTTAGTGCATTTGTTCTATTGGTTTCTTAATGGTAATTGCAATGCATGCATCTTGAGATTTGCATTCCTTCTCAGGTCGGTTGGTTTATCTGTCTATCATTAGACACATTTGTGATTGTTAGTAGTTTTGGTAAATGAAACATCAAATCAAAAGTTGAGAGTTGTTCTAAACGTTCAAGGCATGTTTGTTTTGTGCTAATAAATCAATTAGTGTGTTCTTTAAGGTGTGTAACTATGTTTGTCACTACCCTCACAATTTAGGAAAAATTTATGGTCAATTCAGCCTCTCCATTAGCGAGGGTAGGACTGCGTAGATAACTCCTTCCCATACCCTGTTCAACCATTCAGGATCTGCTTTTGTTAACTTAAATATACATTTTGCTTCTGAAATTTGATGAATATTCAGGGGGTGTGCAGTGAGAGTTTGTAATACGCGTAGGCTTTTGTGTTTTTTTATGTGATGTATTGTGAGGGAATGATCTGTCTTGAAAAGCGCAATAAGCTGGCTTTTAGCTTTTTGAGTTAGTTAACTTATGATCTATAACAATGCTAGTCGAGAAGACTGAACAAGAGTATAGATTACAAATTGTTTGCATGCATGTTGGTACGCAAAAATTGCCACAAAACCTAAGAGTGGCGTCTCTAATGGCAAAAAACCTTTGGTGAATCAAGAAACAACCATGAAAAATGATGATGCACATAATGACTTCATGAAAGGAAATTAAAGAAATGCTAAGAAAAACAGAAAACGAAGGAGGATGAGGTATTTTCCATGGGTTGTGTGGGGCTATCGATTTGGGGGTGAAACTCCCGTGAACCTCTCGAGCTGGGTAAGGGCTCCACCTAAGCCCTTTCACCTAGCGCTCCCCTTGAGCGCTCTTGCCTAGCCGACGGGCTAGGACGGATCCCGCATGGGGCCTTCATCTAGGCGCGTAGGGGCTCCGCCTGAGCCCTTTCGCCTAGTGCTCCGCCCGAATGCTCTTTCGCTTAGCGCTCCACCAGAGTGCTCTTGCCTAGCTGATGAGCTAGGACGGACCTTGCTTGGGGCCTTCGGCTAGGCGCGTAGGGGCTCCGCCTGAGCCCTACCGCCTAGCGCTCCGCCTGGATGCTCTTCCGCCTAGCGCTCCACCTGAGCGCTTTTGCCTAGCTGACGGGCTAGGATGGACCTTGCATGGGGCCTTCAGCTAGGCACGTAGGGGCTCCGCCTGAGCCCTTCCGCCTAGCCTAGGGAGCGCACCTGAGAAGAAGACCTGCACAGGTAGCAACCGCGTTAGTGCCTAGCCTGGACGGTGGTGGTCCGGGAAGGCACTCCGATGGTCAAAGTAAGCAACCGGAAGAAGTGATGTGACTTGATATATAGAGAGAAACATATGTAGAGAGAAAAAGTGAGAGAGAAAGGGGTTAAACATTGTCCAAAATCCCCCCTTGAGGTTGGGGGAGTCCGCCTTTTATAGGCAATGGGGTGTTGGGGCTCCAAGCCCTCCACGCGCCTCACGCGTCGTCGGTTCCCTAGGCACATCACGTGGCTTGGTCAGAACTAGGGGTGCACATACCTCGGGCCGGGTTCGGGTCGGGCTTATACTAGATACTAACAACACTTGTGCTTGCCCAAGCCCGGCACAATAGTAATCGGGCTTCATTTTATATTCCCAAACCCAGTCCAATTAAAATTTTATTTTCCAAGCCCACCCAACAAACCCAATTATTTTTTTAAAGATTAGTATAAAAAAACATAAAGAAATCAACCACAATGATCACGAATTTGAATTCACAACCGGTAACACTTAAAGTTTTATGTTCTCGCAATACTATAAAAACAAACCCATAAAACTACAAAATTCTACTAATTAAATGTCTCTCAAGAGATAAAAGGAGAAGACCAAAGAAATTGAAGAGAATAAAACAAACATGAAACTTACTCTTGAATAAGTGGAGATGTGCCTTTTCAAGAAAGAAAATCCTAAAAGAGAAAACCCCAAGCAGAGACTTCAATTTTTCTACGGGACCAAACATAATCGGTGGTGCAAAAATTTAAAGGCGGCCCAGATTTTAAAGAAAAAGAAGAGAGAGAGTGAGAAAAATGGACCGTCCAAAATATTTTTTAACGACAGATATGTGTGCTCCACACCACGTGCCCGTGCCCACTCAGCTTTGAAAATTTTCTCCTTCGGTTGGATTTGAAGAGAGAAAGAGGGAAATTACTTGGTTAAAAGGAAAAGGGAGAAAATAGAAAAGGAAAATATACCAAAAAGGGAAGGGGAGAAAATAGGAAAGGAAATTTTCCGCCTGCGAGTCCCCCCAACTGGATAATTAGATTCTCTAATTCTGTATACGGTACTTTCGTTATAAAAACTTACCCCTAAACCCCTCCCTATCTCTATTTCAGGGAGCCAAACTCAAAAACCAAGCTCTAAGAGCCTCCCTAAAATACAGAATGCTACAATACCTCCCTAAAATCCTCATCATTTGGGGAGGCACTGTACACTCTCTTCCTATTTTTTTAGTCTTTGCCAAACCCTCTCTCTTACTTTTCCATTTATTTATTCTCTCTCTTTCACTTTTCCACCACCAAACCCATTGAATGAGTATTTAATTAAAATAGGGAGGGTAATAGATGAGAATTGTTGGAGTATTGAAAATGACATGGTTAAATAAAGCACCGTTCACTAATTTTTTTGGCTCAAGATTTGTTCGACCTTGTTGGGATACTCTTATCATGCCATGATTTGCTCACAAATAGTGAAGGCGATTTTTTATATTTCTTCTCTTATTTTATTTTTCCTCTTAACCAAACAAAGCCTAACATGGATTTACATTGCTTTCTTTTACTGACCTAATTAGTGAAAGAAACTGCTTGTTTTCTTGGTGAAAGAGCTCCTATTATACTCGTAGTCTCGGAAAGATGAGAACCTCAGCAATTGCCCGGTCAACTTTTTATTAAGGTTATCACCATGAAATTGAAAAATTATTCAAAATATAGAATGTGAGTTTCTCATCGCGTTTTCTATTTTCCTCTATTTACATTTTATATTGTCTAACTCACCGTAAGGAAAGCTCCTTGATTTATTGTAATTGGTATGGAATCTAATCAATGTAATCACGTTTTTCCTTAAGTTCAGCGGATATATATTTGGATCGATTCATTTCGAAGTTTTGTTTTATGGGTGCACAAGTTGAAAGAGGAAAGCTTCTTTGAAAAGTTTTGGCTACTCCGCGGGTAAAAATGTTCTTTAATTATCACTTTCTTGTTTCTCTTGATTTTTCATTTTTTTGTGGTTTGTCATTCTTGACCACTCCATTTTGTGAGATTTTGTATTTGTGCGTGGAACCTTATGCTTTTGTTTCGACTGTTATTTTCTTTAAATTAAAAAAAAAAAAACCCTGTTTTGCATGCCTAAACCTTGCATATGCATAGCATGAATTTTACGGAAGGGCGGTGAAAACAAATGTTTCCTCCAAATCAATCACAGCAGTCCGCGTGATTGTGTACTATTACATCGGACCACTGTGATTGATTTGGAGGAAATATTTGTTTCCGTCGGCGGTGGAAAAAATGTTTTCTCAAAATGGTAATCTTTTCACACTTTTATAGTATTGTAATTTTACTGCACTTCCAATATGATCAATCAAACATATCCTAATAGCGTAGGCCTTTTCCTAAAATAATTCTTTTTGTAGGTATGTTCCTAAAATGCTTTTCAATTTAGGAGTCGAGATACACATATAACGACGTCGTACATTAGGGTGGCTATACTGTAAAGTTATAAAATGTTGTACATGAACATAGAAGAAATAAATTATTTTTCTGTGTTTTTCTTTTTTTTTTTGGAGAAAACAAAACTTTGTTTTTGTGTGTGTGTGTGTTATGATATACATGGGATTTGGTACTCGTACATCTTAGGGAAAAGTAGAGATTTTATCGACCACACTTAAAAAGAGAGAACATTATTTCCACCGCCGGCGGAAACAAATGTTTTCTCCAAATCAATCACAGCGGTTCGCGTACCGAACCGCTGTGATTGATTTGGAGGAAATATTTGTTTCCGACGGCAGCTGAAATAACTTACTCTCACTTAAAAATAAACGACTCCAGAGTGGAGTGGGCCCCATAACGGGTGCACAACACACACCTTGAACCCTAGCTCTATAAATCCAATAAACCGAGTCCTTCATTCCTCACCCGTATTAGTCTCTGGTTCAAATCGAAGCAATAACGTTGGGATGGCGAATTGGGCAGAGCTCCAACAAGAACTTCTCGCCCTGATTGCTAAACGAATAGATTTTTTGGAAGATTTTTCGGCTTTCGGTCGAGTTTGCAAATCGTGGCGATTGGTAGCAGTGAAGGAGAATTTCAAAGGGTCTCAACAACTCCCATGGCTTATGCTCACAGAAGAAGGCATGAAACCCAGGGATTATTGTCTTCTTTTTAGTGCACCGGAGGGAAACCTAATTGGCAAGTTGCTGCTACCAGAAGCAAAGGGAAAGCGGTGTTTCGAGACGTTGGGTTGGTTTTTAACCGTATCCAATGCCGGGGATATGAATCTACTCCGTCCATTTACTCGGGTGCAAATTCCTCTTCCCCGTATCTCCACTTCCATTAACTTCTTTTGTTCTATTAAGAAAGCTGTCTTGTCTTCGTGCCCTGTTTCATCAAAAGACAACAACTTTGTACTCATGGTTATTGACGGAGGCTGGCTGAAATTTTGGAAATCCGGCGAAAAGGCCTGGACCACCATTGAAACCCCTAAAGTCAGGAATATTAATGACATCGCTTATTGCAAGGGTCAATTTTACGCGGTTGGGGAGAAGATATTTGTTTGTGACGTTGGGGGGCGTGATCCAACAACGGCACAAGTTGTTGGAGAAATACCTATTGAATTTGTTGCGAGCAAGGAATCGTACATAGTCGAATCGAATGGGGAAGTACTGATAGTTATTCGAGATCGGTATCTGGGCATTGGGGAGGACATGGGCATTGGGGACATTTTCATACCTAGTGGGGCTAATAAAATTAGAAGTTTTGCAGCCTTTAAGTTGGCTTTCGTTAACGGGGGTTTGGAGGAGTTGGAGAGTTTAGGAGACAACGCCTTGTTCTTAGGTGACAATGCTTCCGTCTCTGATCAAGCCTCCAAATACATGGGAATTCGGCCTAATTGTATCTACTACTGCAAATATCTTTGGGAATCATTCATAGATATTGGTATCTACGACATGGGTCAAAGCCAGGATCTGCCTTGCGATAACACCAAGTCTTTTAGTATTCTTTTTTCAGCTCTTTGGGTCACACCCTATTTCTGATGTGCTGCATGGTTACCTATGGTATCTCTATATCTTTGCTGGTTTTTGAGGAGTTGTGTACTATAATGTTAAGTTATCGTTTAGCTTAATTTTTATTTTCTGAATGTCATATACTCATTGTTTTTAGTTATCAACTTAGTATTAGTCAGGGAGTCGGGATTTCGACTCGAAGGTAGCACCCAAAACCAATATTCTCCCTCCCTCCATCCCAAAAAGATAGTCTATTATATAACGACGTGCAATTTCTTTAATTTTGTGTCAAGAAATGAAAGAAATCACGCACGGAAGTGCTTTATTTTTTTATCCGAAACTTGGAGTTTTTTTTAGTTCATCTTTACCGAACAAAGGGAGTAATTAGTATAAAAAAAGGAACAGGTATTCTAGTATTAATTGTTTCTAATACCGAAATGATACACATTTTCATAGGTTAATCATCCATCAACATACTTAATACCAAAAAATTACCCATTTTCATCAATTAATCAATCATCAATATGTTTAATACTAAAACTAATAGACGTGTTTTGAAGAATAACACTGCTCTTGCAATACGAAAATAGTTTTTTTTTTTTTTTTGGACCCGGGGGTTCCACATGCCACCTCCCCACTTGAGCTCAGTCCCTCGTTTTAGTTTTCTAAACAGTTCTTATGTACTTCATTCATTAGGTTGAACTTTCTCTTATTTAATAGTCACAAATGTCTCATATTTCTGACCTCATCTCATGAAGAATGTGCTTTTCTGTTTGACTATTGTAGCCTCGCAACTATGAAATTAGTATCCCTAACGTCGTTCAATTGCTACTAATTGATTTAAAAACAACAGCCATAGCTTCTTGTAATTGCTTCACATTCTAACTTCTTCATATCGAGTGAGTTCCTGACGTTCGTTAACATGACGGTGGTGATATAGAGTTCTTATTAATGCTTTTATACCTCCCCCGTTGTGTGACTGCACTTGGTGTAATATTACATTATGTTCTCGATCTGAACCATATTAGGTGTCAATTTGAGGCAAAAGAAGCTTGTATAAACGTCCTCAGCTTGTTTATTCTCAGTGTGGCAGCTTAGATCAAGGGTGGACATAGGAATGGTTAGTTATGGTTTAAATTGATGCTCTTCTCCTCAAGGAAGGGCAGGTGGAATACGAATACTGAAATAAAATCAAGCAAGATGTTTTTACAAACTTCAAGCCGCAGATAGTCTTTTTCTGGACTCCTATATGATTGGCTGGTTGCCCTCATAATGTAGAAACCCAGCTAGACAAATGTATTCTCCCATTCTAGAGGAAAAACTTGTGAATAAGCATTGACGTGAAATCTTTTGCGCAAATAACAGGACTCGGGGTTGGTCCCGATGTCCCATTATGGGTGTAGAATTCACACGTGATGCACAACACTCTACCCACACAATTCTGTAGGACAGTTGGGAGCAAACATAACACTCCTAGCGGGAGCTTAATCTCAATGCACCTCTCTTAGAGAAATGACAAAATGATTTAGGTTGCTTAGCCTAAATAAGCTATAGATATAGGCCATATGTATGATGGCGAACAATCATCCGTATAATAGATGCAGTTAAGACTAATTCCTGAAAATTTAGAAGCTTTAACAGATATGGAAGCATTGCTACCTAAGAACAGGGCATTGTCCCCTAAGCTCGTAGCTCCACTTGAAACTCGATAGTCCTGTAGTCAATCCTAGACTCATCAAGGTATCACCATCGATCTTCTCGGCCCCATAGTCACCCATCTCAAACAACTACCAGTAGGTCTCCTTTTAGTTATTCTTAAGTCAAACCCTTTTGTCTTTGGATTCTCTTGATGTGTTTTGCTTGCTAAATTATACCTGTGCATTCTAGTAACATTCTCTTGATGTTCTTTCCATATTCACATTTACATCCTTTAAAAGGATAATAACGCAACTACACATCCAGTGAAACCACACAGTGAAGTGGGTAACAAAACCAAAACTAAGTTATAACTCAAGAGAGTGAAGTGCACAAGTAAACCAACACTAAGTTACAAAACAACTTATAACAGTGAAGTTCATAACTAGTAATGCAGGTCATCAGAAATGTGGTCTGACCCATTAAGGACGACAATTAGGACTAAGAGACCCCCTTCATAGAAAGGGGTTCGACTTCCATCTTCCAAGTTGAAGACACCCATGTTTTTGCCGCCACCTCACTTGTACTCTATATGTTGGCCAACAATCGTCGGTGTAATAGATGCAGTTAGGCCTAAGTCCTAGAAATTTAGAAGCTTTAACGGAGGTGGAAACATTATAACCCAAGAACATAGCATTGTCCCCTAGGCTATGTAACTCAGCCCCTCTTCAATTGCTTAAATCCACCTTAACAAACTCGAAATTCGTTTGTCCCGTTGTCAATCTTAGACTCATCAAGGGTATCAGCATCAAGCTCCTTATTCGTAAAGTCGCCTAGAAAATCCAGATCAAAACCATCTCAAAGAACTATCAATAGGGCGCCTTCTGATTCAACTATGTACGGCCACCTACCGTCCCCGGGGAATTGTGTACATTCTTTCGCTAATAGTACATGCCCCAGTTGGATTGGGTCCCCTAACATCGCAAAAGAAAATCATTCCCCCATTATTGACCGCTTAAAATTTACCATTGCAATAGGTGATATCACGAAAGGCACCCTCATGGGTTTCGATGGTGGTCCACGTACGCCCTTTCCCCGCATCTACCAAAAAACCAAGAATCCTGGGCTTCATAAATAATCAGAAGTCCGTAGTTGTCTTTTGATGACCCAAATGGACTCGAAGACAAAACTGCCTTCTGTATCTGAAAAGAAGTGTTGTACATGCCACCTTCTTCGTACCGCTCCAAAGTAGTGATAGGTGGGAGATTCAATTTGAACCCTCGTTAATGGATGGAGTAGATTCATATCCCTAGTTTCAAATATGGTTACGAACCAGGCCAGTGACTCCAAACATCGGTTTCCCTTTGCTTCTGGTAGCATCATTTTGCAAATAACTTGCAAGCAAGCCCAAGCTGTTGGGTGCTTGTTCCAAGTTCATCTAGTCTAGAGTTCAAGCGCACTGATTAGCATTGTTGCATTGTGATATGGATCCCAAACGGAGAGAAGCAACGAAAACAAAAAAGATGACCAAAATTGGAAGAAAACAAAGATACAGAAACTCCGACAGTTCTATCACAATATTGCACACAAAGCATAAGATAGGATAGATGCGAAAAACAAAATCGAAAACCCAACTTCCCACATTTGTTTTCAACAAATAAACCAAAAAAATACACATTGAAGAGAATAGGTAAAAAGTGAAGACTAAGTTCCTCTATGAAGAAAATTTTAACATAAGTAGGAATGCAGCACGTCAAAAGTACGGTCTGACCCATATGGGAGGGCAAATAGGACTAAAAGACTCCCCTTTATAGTAAGGAGTCCGGCTTCTGTCTTTCAAATGGAAGATACCCATGTCTTTGCCGCCTCCTCGCTTGAAATAGACGTATGATGGCCAACAATTGTCTGTGTAATAGATGCTGTTAGGCCTAATTCCTGAAAATTTAGAAGCTTTAACAGATATTGAAGCATTATCACCCAAGAACAGAGCATTGTCCCCTAAACTTTGTACCTCAACCCATCCCCTATTGCTTGAATCCACCTTAAAAACTCGAAACTCGCTTGCCCCATAGTCAATCCTAGACTCATCAAGGGCGGTATCAAAATCTATCTCCTCATCCCCATAGTCACCTAGAAAATCCAGTTCATACCCATCTCGAACAACTACCATTAGGTCTCCTTCCAATTCAACTATGTACGGTCACTTCCGGTACAATTGGGCAATTTCCCAAGTTATTCCCCCAATAGCACGCGCCACAGTAGGATCGCGTCCCCCAACGTCGCACATGTAAACCATGCCCATAGCATTTACCGCATAAAATTGGCCCTTATAATAGACGATATCACAAAAGGCGCTATCATGAGTTCTGATGGTGGTCCAGTCCTTATCCCCGGTCTGCAAAAACCAAGATACGCACATCCTTCATAAATAATCATAAGCACATAGTTTGATGACACAGAAAGACTCGAAGACAAGACTGCCTTTTGTATCTGAATAAAAGTGTTATACATGCCACCTTCTTCGTAATGCTCCAAAGTAGTGATAGGCGGGAGACTAATTTGAACCCGGGTTAATGGATGGAGTAGATTCATATCCCCAGTTTCGGATATAGTTACAAACCAGCCTAGTGACTCCAAACACTGCTTTCCCTTTGCTTCTGGTAGCATCCTCTTGCCAATGATGTCGCCCTCTGTTGTGCTAACAAAACAACGCTCATTGGTGTGCCTGTTGTTTTTATCGTCGTCTTCTTCTTCGGAGAGCATAAGCCATGGAATTTGTTGAGACCCTTTGAAATTCTCCTTGGTGGCTACCGATCGCCATGATTTGCAAACTTTACTAAATGTGGAAAATTCTTCTAAAAAATCTACTCTTTTAGCAATGAGAGTGAGAAGATCTTAATACGAAGTTGCTGGTAACTGATAACCCGCTTCTTGTCACGTGGTGTCCCAGCACTTCAGCACCACACATTTATTTATATGGGATTCTTGCATAGTTAGTCTTGGATTCTAACTAAATTTACACCTAAATGGAGAATCTGATCAATTATGTCAATGATAAATACCGACAAGAATTTTATTGATACTAAAGATCAATTATGTCATTGATAATCCAGGAAGAGTTATATTGCGCCCAGTATTTACTTATTTTGCTTGCGAAGTTCTCACGACATCCGGCCAAGGGGTAAGCCCAACAAGCCCCGGGCTTGGGCAAGTGCAACCCCTGGCTGGGACAAAAATAAAAAAAATTATGAAGCAAACCAAAAAAAAATATTACTAATAAGAGTTCTAGCCCAATTTTTTTCGAACATAACCAACATAGTGATATTTGTGGGGATGAGTTATACCAAAACTTAGACATTTGAAAACAATATTGCTGAGGGAAGTTACAAAACTGATTGTCATCCTTAGTTTTATAAGGTCTTATTGGGAAGTGGGTGGTTTCCAAATGGTATGACTTCCTTATTGAATTTTGTTGATCATACCAGTTACAGTTGGTTTGGCAGGGAAGAGTTTTTCTAAGTTGAAGTTTGTTGGCCTTATGGGGGCCATCATTCACCTTGTATTCGAGGCGTCTCCTGCTTGCGCTTCTGCGCGGGCCAAGCGCATTGGCAGGACTAACCGCTTTCACCCGTCGATGTTGTATGGGAAAGATTGCAAAGTGCCTCATGTCCGCCAGACACTAAGTGCAGGGCTTTGCACTGCTGTTTAAGATTAAATTGTGTCTTCCTCTAACAACAATTGCTTTTAAATGAGTTGATCCAACAAATCAATAACTTACATCCGTACTACCATGAGATTGAGTAACCCCATCTTCATAGATATAGCATCCCATCCTACCAACACTACCCCACTGTCAAATTGCGGAAACATATGTCAAATAAAACAGGCTACAAGCCAAAAAGTCACCTTTTGCAAAAGAGTGATCAGAAGCCAACTACAGACTTGGGATTTGGCCTCTCTCTTGGCTCACTAGAAAATTGGCCTTCCTAGCAAGAACCCGTTAGCATCTGAATATTCCTGTCCTAAATAAGGTCAAGAGCCTGCCATAAATAAAGTTCCCAAGTGGATATCTGACCCCTGTTTAAGAATCCTATATATTATTTGCGGTAACAGTCAAGAAGCTCAAACTTACAAATTCTTCCCAAAGTACTTGAAAACATCGCTTGGCTTCTCTAAGGATCCATACGCTACATAAAAAGATAAAAGGCTTCTCGAAGCATAACACTCAATGTCCCATGGAATGACGTTGACAACAAGGAGAAGACTACTTAAGAAACAAAAAAGACGAATTACACCCATGAATCAGGAAAACCATATTTAGCTGGCTCTCTAGTTCCCCGATACATAAACAGTTTACTTTTTCACCACTGCTTTGCATGTTCCTTCAGTATTTCTCCTTCCAAATTACTTACATATACTCTTTAGGCTCCATGGGTGACAGTGGCCAACAAATGCCCCTACCCATACGTTGAACAAACAAATGAATTTTGATTCAATCCTAAGGTGTTGCCGCAAAACTACCTAGAAACATCACCAGAAAGCTAGTTGGCACCCTCTCAATCCCATCTATCAGGCATGCAACTCATCATAAATAACATCCGTTGAACATACTAAAGTAACAACTATTGCATTGCATCCATGGCGTAAGCATGAACAACAGGGATAAAATTTACATGGCTTGGTGGAATTATTAGGATCGGGGGAGTCAAACGCACACAACACGGGGACAATTGGTAGGAAATTTCCTATTATATTCAACCACCTCTTCCTGGTTCTCTCACTTCCTTACACAGCTCACTCTCACACTCTCACTAGTTTGCCACATAAATACAATAACCAACCAACTAATCTACAGGCCTTAGGGGAAGCCATACCAACAGTTCCTTGTTGATAAGGCACCCAAACCAATAACCTCATCAATGCCTCTGTCCATGATCTGAAGCTGTCTCTGAATTCACAACTTGTAGAAAGGTTTGATTTGTGAGCCAATCCTCACAGGAATGTGCTTTGGCTTGGAGGAATGTGTGTCTCCTATGTGGGCTTCCTAGATAGAGTTCACATATCAGAGTTGAAACTACGAGAAGGGACTATGGGAAGTCCCTCACCCGTCACTGAATCTTCTCATTCAAAGAAGCAGAATCCACGAATATGGCAAAATTCTTAGATACCAGCACTGGTCCAATACTCCTCTATCCGGCCAACAAATCCAAGTAATAATAGAATAATACCATCACTCTATCAAATATCATTTTGTAGTTCAAATGTTCAGTAAACTAAACCTGATTCGGCACATTCCTATATTGCAGGTGGAACAACAGATCATCTATGGTTACCCCTGCTGTAAATATTTTCTACCTAGTATCATTTCTATCCTCGGCCATGCCATCTTCAATGGGAACAGAAGGGTTAGCGACTTAGCACACATTTTGTCCCAAAACAAAAGAATCCTCGATTTCTACAGAACAGCCAAACTTGGGGTGAAGCAATATCTTACACCTTACATATCTCAAGAGGCGTGGCGCAACCACTTCAGGCCAAATGGGAAAGATTTGTTAAAGAGAAAATCCTCGAATGACCCTTTTGCAATCCTAAAACCGGGCCAGAAAAAATTTCAGAAACGTTTATGACCTTAGGATCTATAGTGAGCCTCGTCACAGATAAGTACTACTATTACACGGAGGGATGCCATGCGTCCATTACAGTGACAACTAACTGCTGGCAAAGCAGAAGAGGAATTTTTTAAATTGAAATAAATTCGAACCACGCATAATTCACATAACTAAGAATCCAATCGAACAGAACATGTTACAAGACTGAATTGCAGGAGCTCCATAACTGGTATTAACAACGAAATTACTCTTACCTTGTAGCTTCTTTCCATCCAAGACCCGGTCTGCATATTTCCTTCTGTGGATCTTCATAGTCTCGAGTATCGCGAAGAGAAGCTTGAAAATCAGTGTAGTCATTAATAAAAAATCCTACAGTACGTCTTGTCCGGGTGCGGGATAATTGTGGTCCATTAAATTTCTTCTTACGCAGACTCTTTTTGTGAAAAATGAACAGGTTCATATCTACTGCTCCCTCCGTCCGGATTTGTTGGTCCACAAACATACTTTTTTAAGTCCGAAAATTTTTGTCCATTTCCAAAAATTAAAGAGTAAAATATGAAAACTTAACACAAAAAGTAGTGGAAAAAAAATTGAAATTCCCAAAACGGACCAATAAATCTGGACGGTATTTATTATTAATTTGTTTTTATCAATTTCTACTACGTAATTCATGGCGTTTTCGGATGTGAATTTGCAATCGTTGGGTCTAGTTGAGTACTTTTTATCCGGACTACTCTCTCCGTCCCAATTTCATAGTCCACTTTCACTTTTTCGATTCTATTTTCCATTGTCTATATCTTTCCATTTATAATATTTTTTAAGATTTCAAAATTTTGTTTAATAACACTAATTGAGATCTATCAAATAAGATTCATATTGCATATACAATGTGTTATATATTACAAGATATAAATTTTTTTTCATTAAGTTAGAATAGTAACATGGACTATCAATTTGGGATGGAGGGAGTATTATTTTGCATTTTCCAATGGGGTGGGCCGGTGGGGCCCAGTGGCAGAGGGAGCATAGGACCATTGTGGGCACAGACCCACACTGGATTTTTGGAGTTTTTTTTATTTATTTACAGGTAAGTAATACTGTTGGTAGCCTTTTCAAAAATGGAAAATAATTGCATGATTCTAAACACCGCTATATAGTGTTTTTAACACCATTTTACATCACGTATTCACATGAGACTCAATTTTAGATATATGATTTTCCTCTAACTATGTGCTGGAGAGGATGTTAGGACACTTTATGACCACTAAATAACTGCTATATTTATGACCAAGCTTTCATCCACTCAATTTTAGAGCAAGTGCACAAGACTAGGTAATGGGAATTTGAGTTTTTTTACCTAGCCAACATGAAAAAAACACCCCTGCACCAGACCATGCAAACCCAAGGTATTTTTCCTCCAGCTACAGTAGCTTGCTATGTTTACCTATCCACTGTACACAAGCTTTCCATTTCTTTATCTTTTTTCCATCTCAGGCTCCTCCTCCTTCTTTCTCTCTCTCTCTCATCAAAAGATGTACTTTTTATTTTTTTAAGGCAAAAGATGTACTTCAAATACAATAGTTTCTAATATAAAATTAATAGAGAGAAAATAATAGAGAGACTGGTGGAGGGGGAAGCCAAAAGTGGATAGGTAAACTACAAATTTGCACTGTTGAGGAGCATTTTTTGCTATCCATTGGTGCACTTGCTCTTAACCTCCAAACTATCACGTGTTTACGCAATCATAAACATATGATTTTTTTTTTATTTTTTTTCTTTGTAGCAACTATAAGTAAAACACTTTTTTTGAACAAGTATATCTTGAAGAAATGGTACAAACAAATAATTATGTGTTTTAGACTCTTAAAAAGAAAATAGATTATTGTGAGTTTTATTTTCTTTGAAAAAGCATGTTTTAAATTGTGCCCACACTTATACAAATTCCTGGTTACGTCACTGGGTAGGGGTGGTTATGTACCTTTTAGGGAAAATTTCAAAACTTCTCTCAAACTTGACCTCTATGTCTAGTATATTTCTAAACTTTTAAAAAATTCAATTGTACTCCTAAATTTTGCTTCCATTAATCAAATCTAATTCTACCATCTCATCCTTCAAATTGTTAATGGAATTTGTTGAATTGGAGATTAGGCTTTCGTTAATATACTCCAATTTCACTCAACATTTGATACATGTACCTCAACATTTTCTCTGGTTCTCTCCTTGCCCCAAATAAATGCCAAAAAAAAAATCAGTTTTTGAACCTTACTCCAAAAAATTTAAATGTCTTTTCTTTCAATAATTGTTTTCAAACTTAATTATCAACAAATGTTTTTCAAAAAAACATTTTCCAAACATTTTTTCAGAAAAAGTATGTGAATCTTTTTTTGACAACTGTTTTCAACTACTTCATTTTTTCAAAAATATATTTTTAGAAAGAAGTATTTTTATTTTAAAAAAACTGTTGTGATAACTCTAGGCCTACCCTCCTTGATGCCTTTCGGTTTTAATTTGAGGGTACGGTTTTGCAGCAAAACGTCATTGTAGCTCCTCGGTTCTTGGAGGTTTGGTGGGGCCACTTTTTAAGTTAGGGGTGGGCAACGGGTAATTTCGTGTCATTTTCGTGTTATGTATCATAATCTTATTTAAGAATTCCCACAACATTTTTCAACTCATCAGATTTTCGTGTCATGTTTCGGGTCATGTCTGGTTCGTGTTGTCTTGTCACGTCAAAAAGTCCTACTTTTAGATAAAATTTTATTTTTTTTACTTGACAGTTCATCAAACTAATGCCTAATGTATAAAATTACTCATAATAATGTTTATTTTTAGCTCAACTATATAGATTTATTTTATTTTTTGTGTCAAGCATGCCCACCCCTAGTTTCAATGGTACTCTGAGAGCGGCCACTTTGTGCATATTGCAAAGGTTAGGTCTATCTCCAATCATTCCCCGCCCGTACCCCCAATGATTGGAAACTAGATGGGTTCTGTTTTTGTTGTTGTGTGTTGTGATAACTAGGGATGGCAATGGATCGGTTTGGTCTGGATTTTACTATTACCATACCCAAACCCAAAGTATTTATCTATACCCAAATCCAAACCAATATCCGATGGGTATGATTTTTAGTGGACCATAACCAAACCATATGGATTTGGATTTTATCCGAACCGCACCAAACCCGCATTAGTATTCGTTCCATTAATGAACATGTAAAGGAAAAAGATTATATATTAAAATAATAAAGTAACATGCCATAATATTTTATCATTAAACACCCAAATTCCAACATAATCAATGGAAATAACTAAATAATAAACTTTTTTTAATGTGTTTAACCCATACTAACGAGAAAACGTCAAAGGAATTTTTTTTAAAAAGTAGGAACTAACAACATGATCTATAAGTAATATTATATGGAGTGGTTTGGATTCGGTTTGGGTTTGGGTATGGGTTTGGCCGAATACTTGCTAAGACCAAACCCAAATCCAAACCTGCTGGGTATCATGTTTCGAAAACCAAACCCGCCCCATGGGTATGAAAAAATAAAAAAAACCTCCCCGATAGGGTCGGTTTGGTTCGGATATCCATTGGTTTGGGGTGGAATTGCCATCCCTAGGCCCAATTGCTTCATAAAAATCGGATGTTCTCTGACAAACCCTCTGCCTTGTTTGGGAAAAGAAACATTTATCTAACTTGACAATTTTAACCCTTATATTTTCTACTAGCAACAACTTTAACACTAGTACTGGCAATTTTCTGGTGGGTAATTTCCCCCCAAACTTTTACTTTACCTTCCCTATGCGTACAAAAAGCCATTCCACTTTCCCATTTTATTTTTTGAACAACTCCACTTTCCCATTTCACCTGCATAAAAAGCTACTTTCCCATTTCATGTCTTACATAACTTCACTTCGATCACGAAGCTATTTATGCTTTTTGGCTCAAAAAAATTCACGAAGAACTTTAGGAAGGGAACAGGTATTTCATTTGGAAGTGGTGGGTGAGTTTTGTCTGTATTTTGAGTGATATGTGCAGCATTTTTTTTTCATAGTTGCTATTAATTTTTTTTAATCGGCAATTTTTTTTGCTTTTATGGTCTCTTCCCTTTAAATGAATCTCCTGGCCTTTTCCAATCTGATTCAGTTCCTTCAATTTCGTGATGTATATCCTCTTAAATATATTCTGAACCTGAATTCTGATTTTTCAGTTGATAATGTTTTATGCATTTTTTTTATATATTTTTGGTGACATTATGTCTTTAATTGTAGGTCAATGGATGAACATTATTTGACATTGACTTAAATCAACTTCCTAATGATCAAGAAAGGGTGATAGAGCTTGATGAGTACCCAAAAGAAATTAGAGGTACAATGCAGTTTCATGAATATATTGAGCTTAATGAATTTGGGAAAAAGAAAGATGATCTAGTAGAAAATAAGATTGAACCTTTCATTGGTCAATGTTTTCTCAGTGAAGAAGAAGCTTTCGTTTGCTATAAGAATTATGCATGTAGAAGTGGATTTTCGATTAGAAAATATCGCACTAATAAGAAAAAAGGAGAAGTAAAAAGACGTGATTATTGTTGTCAATATGAAGGGAAAGCACCTTTGAAAATTTTTGATCCATCAAAAGAGCAAAGAAATAGAATATCTGTGAGATGTGGATGCAAAGCTCGGATGCGTATTACTTTGAGAAAATCTTTTGATATCATCTTTTAAGCTTGGATCAAAGGTTTAAGCTACTAGTGGAGTTATTTTGCCTAAAGCTGGAGGAGTACTTTTGTTTCATAATGTACTCAAAGAAGATGGTCATTTGTTTCATAATGTGTAATGGACTGTATTTTGTATATGTAAGATGGACAGTATGTGCTACATGTTTACCTCAAATTTAACTGACATTGTTTTGAATGTTTCTTTTGATTAAGTGGAAGCCATGGCTGAGTGAGAAATGTCCATAATTTTTTGCAGTGAGTTTTTTTTATGCTTAAATAAGCCACTTGACTTCTTTTTTTTCGTGTCTTTGTTTAATTTCTTTCCTCATTAGTTACTTTAGCCTTAGATTTTTTTAGATTATTAATTCGTCTCGACGAGAAGAATAGAAAAAGTAAAAAAAGGTATGATCGAAACTCTATTTATTTTTTTTGCATAAAGAGTAAAATAAGCCAAAAGATCTATCTTTTGGTTTATTTGTCTTTATTGCAAAAAAAAAAATAGTTCGAATTATTATTTTTTACAATTATGATTTCACTCGTCGAAACGAATCAATCATCCACAAAAATTTGATATAAAACTAGCAAATTGCAAAAATTTTTTAAATAACAAAAAAATAATTGACTTATTTAGGTCAAACGAATCTCTTAGGATGGAAGAAAATGAAGAATTTTCGTACAACGTAAATGTAATTTTAGATACAATTAAGTTTAAGAGACTCTATTCAGCGCAAAAAAAAAAAAAGGTGTTGCTTTTTAGTTAGAGGAAACAAAGCAATGAATAGTTAAGGGTAAAATTGTCATTTAAAGTTAAAAAAGAAACAAAAGTACTGCTGGGCTCTTGTTAGGCCATTCGAAACGAAACGGGGTTGAATTGAGGGTTAAAAAGTGTACCTACGGGCCCACTTATCATAAGCCCCTTGGGCTCATTTTAGCAAAACCAAAAGTTTAATGTGATCATATCGATAGTACTGTCTGTCTGAATAAAACACTTCTGTAACATCTTAATATTTTTTTTAAGTTGAAGGGGAAGAAGCATCTCCCCTTTTTCCTATTCAAGTTTTGATCGAACAATGACAGCTTGGAAAAGAATGATGGGTCGCTAACAAGTCTTATGATTCGAGAAAGCCATGGCTTCTTTTCAAAACTGGATCCCTTTTAAATTTTCTTCGTACTTCCTTGGATAACAAAATATTGCATAGGAATAAACAACATAACAGAAGTAAAGCTATATTGGAAATAGATCTTCTTCACTACCTCTATACAAAAGGTGTTGTTCACCGGTAACTAGACGTTGAATAAAAGATGCAGAGCCCTTTAGCAAGACAATGGGTTTGATGAATGTCTTTGCGTTCAACTTTGGTAATCCTATAAAAAGATAGCTTCGAGATCTCTCATTTCAGGTTGTGCAAGAAAAATAAATTCTCCATAGTGGCACTCATTTTGTCCTCCTATCTGCTTTACAACATTTAAACAATCAGTAAAGATATAAGCACAAGTATAATCGTGATGAATAGACTATTTAACGTCATGGAGGATTGCTTAGATTTTTGTTTGCGAAGGACTCAAGCCATATATAGCAAGAACATGAATAATTATGGGCCATGGAACCGTCAGAATGGCTAGCAAAAACACCAAACCACTCCGAGGTTTCCCTCCTTCCAAGCACCATTCACATCAAGATTAGCCTTTCTCGAAGGGTATAAAAATTAGTTGAATATGGCTTGACAATAAAAGATGGGAATTTTCCACTATGAATCCCTTGATTCGTGGACACTCAAGAAGAATAGGTTGACGCCATTTTAAATCAGGCGTCATTGTCTTTTCTCATTTTATATGCAGGACATGCAACAAAGTTGGTATCAGAGAAAATTTCTTGATTTCTGTGTTTTCATATTTCCCAGATGAAGGCAATGAACTTGTAGACATGCTCTTTATCAGTTGCCGAAATATTCAAACAGATAATCCAATCCATTAGCCGATCCTTGTCCCACAAAATTATTAGGGATCTCCAAAGAATGTGGTGAGAATGGACTAATATTCCGCACATCATTGGTTTGTTCACATTTCAGAAAAAGTGGTCAGCTATCTCTTCCTCAGAATCACAGAGCAGACATAGAAGAGAAATATGATGAAGGCGGGTTGCAAGGCCCTGTCTGACCGAAAGGATCGCCTTTGCATATTTTCCAAATAAAGACGTTGATACTTTCAAGCAAGTCCAAGCTCCAGTTGGTATTCCAAACATTGTTCCCTCTGTAAAAGGATAAGGGAGGGCCTTGATCAAGGGTGCTAATTTTTTCGTCATACTGAGAATGACATCCTGTTTTTTTGTAATAATGTCTTGACGATGTATGTCATATGTATTGATCAGGATTGTTCCTGTTTGTGCCCAAATTTGGCACGAAATCCTAACAAGGCCGATAGGGACAATTTCGTTTGTCATCAAGTTAATTAGGCCCAAAGGCCTAATAGGCCAACACCAACTTCATTTTATTCCACGTCAAAAGCCCAGTTGGTAGTTGGATTTATTAAAGATACTTGATGAAACCAAATTAAATTAAAAATGCTATTTATAAAGAAAATAATAAATGGCAATTAAAGAGCATGGTAAGCTCCACGTCCCTAAAAATACGGGAGTGGGTTTCACTGATGAGTGAATTAGTTCGGCCATGAAGAGAATTTTTAGCAACAGAGAGGTGGAAAAGAGGTTGATGCCAGGTGTCGACATTTCACAAACCCCCTCAAGCCTCCACCATCCCACTACCCTTAAAACTAGGAAGAAGGAAGATGGGTATAAAGGCTCTTGCAACGCCAGAATCAAAAGAGTAACCGCTAGTAACTGCCATTTCTGGAGGGAAATTGGCAAAGTATAGACACTTGGCGATCATCCATAGCAACCAGGAATTAAAAAGGACACGTGGCAACATCCTAATGCAGAGGAAGTTAACACCCGAGGCCTATAAATACAGGAACTCAAGACGAAAAAAGGGTTCCACAACCAATTAGCCTCACGGTTTCAATTAAGTCACACGACTTATCTATCAAGACCCCCAACCCGTTGCAAGCCTCTCAACCTCGTTGACGCTACCAGCCTTGTTGAGTTTATCTTTTACATCGTTCTTCAAGTCTAGCACGAGTCTAGGTTCTTGTTTTACGATCTCTTGTACCCTACTTTTGTTAATCATCATTAATGAAAGGTTGATTTTGTTGATTTCGTTGTTTTTCATTTTTCACACGGTTGGGAAATTTTTAAAGTCTTTTATGATAAGGCAACTACGAATCACTTTGCAACTCTACCCTTTGGGGTTGCACGCAATCCGCTACGTTTAGAAGTCAGGAAAGGCACGAAGGCCTTTACATCATTTGGACTGTATCGCACGGTCCTGGCACGCCCGCAACACAAACCGCATCAGGCGCTCGCGGTTTCACCATTGAGTTTTCCCAAAAACGGAGAAACATTTTGGCACGCCCGGTGGGACCCCAATCAGCAAAGGGTGAACAATGGGACGACGAAGTAATCTACCAGTTCCTCCTCCACCAGAGGAGCCAGAGATACAAGATGAACCATCTGCAGACGAACAGGCCGATCTCGAAGCAGCCCTTCGAGAATCAGAACGGCTCCAGGAAGAAGTACAGCAGAGAAAGGCCTTCACGTCAAGGCCTCAACCACAAGTAAGCGTTGAAAGTATGAATGAGTCCTTTGATTCTATGCGTAATTATATGTTTATGGCTAACCGTGAGATGTCACAAGACATTTCACATTCTGTGAGTTCAGCCATGCATGAGATAAGGGATTCAAATATGGAGCTCTCTGCAAGCATTGGGCATTTGACCAATAACGTCAACACAATGTCTGAGAGCCTTACCAACTCACTCCAGAACCTTATGGCTGTTGTGGCTGGAGATAAAAAAGGGAAGGATAAGGCTGAAGACCTCCAACAGCAACCAACGATGCCGCAATTTGGGAGTTTAGATCAAGAGACTTTGAGGGAGCTTTCTCCTCCTCAAAAGCCTGTGCACCAAGCATCAAGTTCTAGTGTCCCAGTCGGTGGGAAGATTCAGAAGCAAGGACTTAATTTGGGAAGTTCCCTTGGAGGCCCGTCTTCAAAAAGGCCTCTGGAGAATCAAGACAGACGGTTCATGATAGGTGGCAGTTCTAAGCCCCAGCCTTATGGTCAAGGAGAAAGGCCTCCACCCAATGGAGGCCAACACCCTTATGGATACACCCCTCGTGACACTCAGGGGGCATGGTCAGACTTGGGGTTTCAAAATCAACAAGGATATCAACCCCAACCGCAGAGAAGACATCAACAGGCCATTCATCAACAGGCCGTTCAGGTGCAACAAGATCCAGCCATTGGAAGAGATCAAATCATTGCCTTGCTTCAAGAGCAACTGGGTCCAGAATTTAGGCCTATGGGAAGGCCAATCTATACAAAGCCTTATCTAGATGAAGTTGACAACGAATCTTTTCCCAAAGGTTATCGAGTGCCCGAGTTCCGCTTGTTTTCAGGTGAAGATATGCGAGAGTCCACAATTGAGCACGTTGCTCGCTTCCAAGTCCAATGCGGTGAAGCTGCGTCCAAAGATGCCTTGAAGTTAAGGTTGTTCCCAAATTCCTTAACTCACACAGCCTTCACTTGGTATATCAACCTGCCACCGAACTCCATTCAGACCTGGAGGCAGTTAGAGGATATGTTTCATCAGCAATTTTACCGAGTGGAGCCAGAGGTCACTATGGCAGACCTCTCAGCACTTTGCCAACTTCCAGATGAAGGAGTGGAGACTTATCTGTCGAGATTCAAAACGGCAAGGTTCAAGTGCAGGGTTTCTTTACCAGAGAAGGAATATGTGCGTTTGGCTCTCAACGGCCTCAGTTTCGAATTAAAGAAGAAGTTCCATGGTGTGGAGTTCAGGGATTTATTCGAATTATCAGCCAAAGCAGCGCGCTATGAGAAGATCCTTAAAGAGGAAGTGGATAGGAGAAGTGCCTCGAAAGGGACTTATTACCGTGACCCTAACTATGAGGTAATAACGACTGACATAAATGAGATCTCTGAATGTGTAGTTGCAGAAATGGTAAACAAGAAGCCTCATGTCTTAAGAACTGGAGGAGTAGAACTCAAGGATGTGCAATTGCCTTCACCATCCAATAAATCCGCAAGAGTCTATTCTTTTGATATTTCCAAAGCCGAGGCCATCTTTGATCAGTTGGTAGCCGACAAGTTAATCAAATTCCCTCCAGGCCACAAAATCCCTTCTGTTGAAGAAATGAAGGGTAGAGAGCACTGTAAGTATCATAATTCTTGGAGTCATTCTACCAACAATTGTATGGTGCTTCGAAATGATATTCAGGACAAGATAGAGCGTGGAGAGTTCAAATTTGAAGCTAAGGAAGGAAAGAAGGCCCTGGGAGTGGACAAAAATCCATTTCCAACAGGCCTTAATACTAATATGGTGTCTGTAACCATGAGAGGCCTCCCAAGGTCCACTCCAAGAGCTAAAGTCAGCTTGGGGACACCTTCAAGGGAGGCCTACAAGGCCGATTATGATGATTACGAATCAGAAGATGGATATAAACCTGTTCCAAGGTACACTAGCAGACCTAAGCTACAGCAACAACAACAGAGGCCTTGGCAGCAGAGACAAAGGCCTTTGCAATATCAGCAGTGATCTAAATGGAACAGGCCCATACCAGAGATAAGAAAGTCACCAAGGCCTAGATGCTCTCTGATTTGTAATGAGTGTGGCCAAAAGGTGGAATCACCAAAGACTCGCTTGGATAATATAAATGAAGGCCCTCCCCAGCAAAGACCTTTCAGGAAAACACAGGAAAAGGTTTTTAGGCCTCCAGAAAGACGTTTTTCTGTTTTCTCTAGGCTTACCACCGGCCTGGATAATGTACAAGAGGATATGTGCAAGCTTAGTATTACCGCCCCAGCCCAAGGGAGGCCTAGGACTGTAAAGCCACGTATCACTCCTCCAAATGAATGGTATCGGGCTGAACATCCAAAATTCCTAGCAAGGCCTCCACCATTATCCAGATCACAAAAAAGGAGGTTTCAACGGTTCAGACAAGCTGCGCGAAGGGAAAGTGAGAAAGCCGAGATGACAGAAGACATAGACATGGAAGAAGTGTTGGAGCACAATGACATGGATGTAGACCATCTGGACGAGGCTGTGGACTTCATGACCCGAGGTAGAGAGCAGTCAATGTCCTTAACTTCACAGACTTGTCCACACCCCAGTCAGGACCTTAGCAATGGTGAAGAGAGTCCTAAACCTAGAAGAGAGTATAAACCTAAAGAGAGGGTCTTAAATGAAGAATTTCCAGAACTTCCCCGATCAGTAAAGCTCCTAAAGAAGGTCCAGCCTATTCCAAAGAAAGTAGAGTTCATCCCAAAGAGACCTCTACCAGCAGCAGATAAACAGGACTCAGGGGGCAAAGGAGGCCTAAATCCATTAACCAAGGAGTTCAGGCCCGGGTCAAGTCTACCAAGGCCTTGCAACATGGTGTTTATTTTGCAGGAGGAGTTAGAAGCTAAAGGCGATCAGATGCAAGTCATGGAAGGAGATGTGATTGAAATAGGAGAAACAGCCCAGATTCTCACAAAGTCTTCAAGGCCAATTGATCATGTATCCTCTATAGTGATTCTAGAAGATGAAGCCATCAAGGAGGCCGCCAAATCCGCAGCCTGCGTAATGTTTGAAAAACCAGCGCCCAAGGCAGCCAACCACATCAAGCCTTATATGTTTCCGGATGCTTAGATGGCATGCATGTTAATCGCCTGCTCATCGACAATGGCTCAACAACAAACCTAATGCCAAGGGCTATGTTGACAAAGTTGGGAAAGACTGATCAAGACCTCATAGCTTCAAGTGCCAGTCTAACGGATTTCACGGGAGGAGTTACAGCTTGCCAAGGAATTCTAATCATGAAACTGACTGTAGGTACCAAGACCTTAACTATTCCTTTCTTTGTTATTAATTCTCGTTCTTCATATAATGTGTTGTTAGGAAAAGATTGGATCCACGCCTCTCTGGCTGTTCCATCCACTCTTCATCAATGTTTGATTTTTTGGAACGGGAATGAAGTAGAGATAGTTTGGACTGATCAGAGGCCTTTCCTGACCACTGCAAATCACGCGGAGGCGAAGCTCTATGATTCTAACATTGGTCCTATGAAGGTGGCAGGCCTTGATAAATATGGCCGCCACAAAATCATGCCCTTGCTACCTAATTCCTCCCCTGAGGATATTAAAGCAGTATACAACGAGTTGATTGGCCCAGAATCTAGTAGGCCAATAGCTCCTGCTCTCCAAGTTTTTTCCAATGCAAGCACATCCTACTGAAGAAGAGAAGGACATGGCCATCCAGGCCATGTGGGCAAGGTTCAGCGCATATATGGTGGATAAGAGGATGTCAGATTTGTTTGAACGCGAGAAGAGACCTAGTTTGATAAATGCAGCAGAGTTTATCTACGAAGACGAAGGCCTGGAGGAACTTGGAGATGATCAAGACGTAATAAGGTTAGAAGACTTGGAAGCTGCACCGGCTAAGTTAGATGATTTAAAAGCCGACGTGCAAGATCCCCTCAAAGAGGTCAACTTGGGAACTGACGAGCATCCTAGGCCAGTATATATTAGCCAACTCCTTCCAGAGGGGGTAAAGGAGGAGTTTATCCAACTCGTGAAGGAGTTCAAGTGTTGTTTTGCATGGGATTATGATGAAATGCCAGGCCTTTCAAGAAACCTGGTAGAACATCGTCTACCAATTCAGCAAGGATACAGGCCTTTCAAACAACCACTAAGGAGGATGTCAGACGAAGTCCAGTTGCAGGTCAAGACAGAGATAGAGAGGATGCTGAAAGCTGGATTCATCCGTACGGCCAGGTATGTAACTTGGCTATCTAATATTGTGCCTGTAGTTAAGAAAAATGGAAAAATAAGGGTCTGTATTGACTTTAGAAATCTTAATCTTGCTTCACTTAAGGATGAATACCCAATGCCCATTGCGGATTTAATGGTTGATGGGGCAGCAAAACACAAAGTCCTGTCCTTCATGGATGGACATTCTGGTTACAACCAAATTTTCATTGATGAGGCCGATACATCAAAAACAGCATTCAGATGTCCTGGAGCCCTAGGGACATTTGAATGGGTTGTGATGCCCTTCGGCCTAAAGAATGCAGGTGCTACATATCAAAGGGCCATGAATGCAATTTTTCATGATGTTATTGGTCATTTCATGGAAGTTTATATTGATGATGTAGTGATCAAGTCCCAATCCTACGAGGAGCATTTGAAGCACCTTAGGAGTTCATTCCTAAGGATGAAGGAATACGACCTCAAGATGAATCCTTTGAAATGTGCCTTTGGGGTTTCTGCAGGCAATTTCCTAGGATTTTTGGTTTATCAGCGAGGAATTGAGGTTGACAAGAACAAGGCGAAGGCCTTGATGGAAGCAAAGCCACCTACTACCAAGAGGGAATTGCAGCGGCTCCTACGATCTCTCAATTTCTTGAGGAGATTCATCTCAAACCTTGCAGGAAAAGTCCAGACCTTTTCTCCTTTATTGAAGTTGAAAGACCATGAGAGCTTTGTTTGGGAGGCCCAACACCAGGAGGCATTTGGGACGATAAAAGAATACTTATCCAAGACGCCAGTCCTAATGCCTCCCATCAAGAACAAGCCATTGAAGCTTTATGTTTCTGCAGCTGAGGCCTCCATTGGTAGTTTGTTAGCACAAGATAATGAGCAAGCACAAGAGCAAGCAGTGTATTATTTAAGTAGGCTATTGACTCCTTATGAAAAGAGATACACTTCAATAGAAAAATTATGTCTTGCCTTGTATTTTTCTGCTATTAAATTACGGCATTATATGCTTCCAGTTGTGGTTTACATTATGAGCAAAACAGATTTAATTAAATACTTGCTAACTCGGCCAATTCTTAGGGGCCGAATTGGAAAGTGGTCCTTGGCTCTAATGGAATTTTGCTTTCAATATGTTCCCCAAAAGGCCATTAAAAGTCAGGCCTTGGCTGATTTTCTTGCTGACCATCCATGTTTGGATATAACGAGTGAATCAGATGGAGGCCTGAATGCCTTTGAGATTGCATTAAAACCATGGAAATTGTTATTTGACGGGTCAAGGACTCATGAAGTTTCAGGTTGTGGTATAATCATAATATCACCTGAAGGCCTTAGAACAGAACTCTCATTCCAGTTTGATTTTCAATGTACTAATAACCAGGCCGAGTACGAGGCCGTTGTGATAGGCCTCGAGATTCTGAGAGAATTAGAGGCCAGATCTGTGGACATCATTGGAGATTCAAACCTTGTAATAAATCACTTGGCAGGGACTTTTAAATGTTATAGTGAGGAGTTAGCTCCTTACTACATGACTGCCATGCAATTACTCGATGATTTCCAAAAATGTAACAGTTAGACATGTTCCAAGGAGAATGAATGAGGAAGCCAATAGTTTGGCCCAGGCCTCAACAGGCCTGAAACTATCTCCCGGCGTCCTTTATAAGGCTATTACAGTGCAAAGAAGACTTTTACCATCCGTGAAAAAGAGAGGATTAGGCTTGGAGGCCTTCATGGCTGATCCAGAAAACCCATCCCATGACCAATCTGAAGATGAGGAGAACGAACCCATGGACTGGCGAAATCCAATCATCTTATTTCTTAGAAACCCTCATGCTAAATCAACACGAAAAATAAGAAGAAGGGCTATTAATTATCTTCTCATTGGAGATGAGCTTTATAAGAAGAGCCATGAGGACGATTTGTTGTTAAAGTGCCTTGAGCATAGAAAGGCAATGAAAGTCATGGCTGAGGTCCATGAAGGGATTTGTGGAGCCCATCAGTCGGGTATAAAGATGAGATGGCTTCTTAGGAGGTATGGTTATTATTGGCCAACAATTTTAGAGGACTGTATTCATTTTTCTAAGGGTTGCCAACCTTGCCAACTACATGGTCCTATTCAACACGTCCCAGCGGCTGATTTCCAGGCCGTGGTGAAACCGTGGCCTTTTAGGGGTTGGGCATTGGATCTGATTGGTAAAATATATCCCCCATCTTCTAAAAATCACACTTACATTCTAGTGGCCACGGATTATTTCACCAAATGGGCTGAGGCCATCCCTTTAAAATCTGTCGAACAACAAGCCATCATAAAGGCCATCAGGGAGAGAATCGTCCATAGATTTGGAATCCCTCAGCACCTGGTGGCCGATAGAGGAACAATGTTCTTTGGAAGTCAAATGCAGGCCTTTGCAGCAAATCTAAAGATAACTCTGTCTCATTCTACCCCATATTATGCCCAAGGAAATGGCCAAGCCGAGTCCACTAACAAGACTTTAATTGGCATTGTGGAAAAAATGGTGGAAGAAAACCCTAGGGAGTGGCATGAATTGCTCTCTGAGGCCTTATGGGCCTATAGGACATCGAAGAAGACTGCCACGAACATAACCCCTTATATGTTGGTGTATGGACATGATCCAGTGTTGCCCATGGAAATTACAGTAAAGTCAGCACGGCTTGCCTATCAAAATGATCTTACCCATGAAGATTATTCTTAGGCCATGCTTATGGAGTTGGAGGACTTGGATGAAGTGAGACTTGCTGCTTTAGACCATACGATCGTACAGAAGAAGAGAATTGCAAAGGTCTACGATAAAAGGGTGAGAAAGAAAAGTTTTGCCGAAGGTGACATAGTTTGGAAAACAGTCTTACCTTTAGGCTCAAAAACAACAAAACAGGGTAAGTGGTCTCATACTTGGGAAGGACCTTACCAGATTTCCCAAGTTTGTAGAGGGAATACTTACGTGTTAACAGATCTAGATGGTGGCATACATCAACATACTACAAATGGAAATTTCCTTAAACACTATTATCCCACCATGTGGGAAATGGGGGACTTCGGTGAAAAGCCACCATTGAAGCAATGATTACTAGAAAAGGCCTATAAGCAGGTTGAAGAAAGACTTTTAGGCCATGCACAGTGAGAACCATCATAGGTAAGAAAAGCAGAATTGCATAAAGGCCTCAGTGTTAAAAATCTAACAAGTTCAGAGGCCATAATAACTAGATAAGTCAAAGTAAAAGCCTTCAGCAGAGGCTACCCAATTTAATTACAACCCAAAAATCATCTAAGGCCAACAAAATTAACAGTTCAGGCCAGATGTGGAACGGTTGTTAATAAAAGGATCACAGGTGATCCAGCAAGTTCTTCCTAAGGCTTTCCCAAGACATCTCCAGGCCCTTAACCTTGCTATCAACTTGTTCCTTTGCGGAGATCCTTGACCTGGAGGGCATCGAGTTCTCTTTTGGTGGCAGTAACTTAAGAATACATTCCGGCTTTCTGAGAAATGAGGATTTCATGCTTGGAATTAGCATTTTTAAAGGCCTCCTGAGCGAGATTAAGCCGATGTTGCAGGTCGTGAACTTCTTTTTCGGCTGTGGTCTGAACCTTGGAATTTTCATCAAGTTGGATCTTGAGGTCCTTCCAAGCAGCCGCTTGCTGATTGAAATCCTTAGCCAATACTGCAGCTTTATCAAGTTTCTCATTAACGGCCTGGAGTTCGACAGAAGTGTCATAGGCATCAACAAAAGAAAGGAATTCTTTGTCGAAAGAGGCCAAGATAGAATCCTGGGGAGAAGGGAAGACTTTGGCATCAAGCAAGACGGTCATCAATTCTCTCAGCTTTGACGAACGTCCATGATGTAGGACACTCCTAAGATTTTTTCCCAAAGCTGCCTTGAACTCTTCCTTGGCTTTTCCCACTTGATTCGAGCTAACTGCCGGAGGAGCTGAGGAACCTGCTCCACTTCCTGAAGTACCAGAAATAGAGGTGGTCACGATTTCCTCGATGGACTTGAAGAGTTTCTCCAAGTCATCATCCCCAATGTCACCAACTTCTGCAAGGCTCTCAGATTCTAAAGGAGTGGAGATGTCAACCGCAAGGAAAGCACCTCCTGAAGGAAGAGGGCCAGTAGAAGTCTGGAGTCCTTTGCTTCCAGTCTCGTCCTAAAAAGATTCAAAGGAAAGGAAAGAATAGTCAGGCAAATGTGATATAGATCAAAAGGAAAAAATGAAGAGGCCTCAAGAGCTCCTACCTTTGATTCCCTCCTAGAAGAATCAACAGGTACCTCAGAGGCCTCCTTCTCGATCTTTTCACCATCAACAGCCTCCCCACCATGAGTCTGTATAGGCTAAATGATCAACAACGGGTCTAGAGTAGAACTCAATATGATAATATAATGCAAGTCTATACCTGTTGAGAAAGGCCTTCATCATCCAGTGGAGTGGGTCCTGAAGCATCCCTAGAAGGAGAAGAGCCAGTTGATTGCTCTTCATCTTGGGATTCAGATTTCTCTTCATTTTCAGACTGAGTTGTATCTCCGTCAGAGTCAGTATCTGGTAAAGGATCTACACCTTCATGGGCCTTTGAAGAAACCTCAGCTTCAGGTTGTTTGGGCAAATCAAGGTCCTAAAAGAAAATCAAAACTTTTAAATCAGTAATTCATGAAAGCTTTATCCTTGTTGAAGACAAGCATATTTGCTAAGATTTTTACATGGGAGAGGTTGTAATCCACAGAAGAGCTCGATGAAATGTAAATAGCCTCGTGTGCAGTTACCTGTTGCTTTCTCGGCTTCCTCTGCCTTGATAGAGAAGGAGAGATAGGCCTCTGGCTTTGAGGAGTAGAGGCCTATGAAGGTGAAACAAAAGGAACATTAATAGAATGATCTGTCTAGCAAGGCCGTAATTAAGTAACTTACCAGGCCTTTTGGCGAAGCTTTCTTCTCATCTAGGGACTTACTCCTTGTACGAGTTGAGATGTTAGAAACATGGATCTGTTAAGAGAATTACAGGAGTTTAGTTGAAAGTACAACCAAAGACCTTCATGCTATGGACAAATGGGTTGATTACCTGCAAAGAGGCTATAGGCCGGTCTTGGCTGAGCTTGACCCTTTTCTCACGAAGAGTAGCCTCTTTAGTCTTTTCTGAGGAACTTTGAGTAGCAAGGCCTGCGAGAAAGAAATGTAACAGTAAAAATATAGTTGTTAGGTACAAGGGTGCCAATTGAAAAGAGTTTATGCTTTTACCTTTTCTTTTAGAACGACCAGTGGCAGTGGAGGCTGTGTCATTTTCCTTCTTCTTAGCGGTTTCGGCACCAGAGGTAGTGGTAGCCTTAGAACCTTGCCTGCTTGATTTTTCAGGTAGAGGGGGACAAATTTGGGCCAAAACAGTTTCCATAGGCATTTCAAACTCCTTTACTATGTAAGCCTCCCACCATTTATGGAAGGATTCAGTTTTCTCTGGAGCCTCAGTAAAAGGGAGGAATTTGAAATATGCCTTGGCCTTGGCATATTCATTCATAACAGCTTCAAGAGTTGTGGCATGAATAACGGACCTACCGCTGTAACTTTCATTCTTGGAAAGGATAGGAGGGGCTGGTACAACCTGGAGCATACCAAATTGGCGAGAAAATTGGGCAGGATTATAGAATTCAACCCCGCATTGGTAATTGCCAAAAGTAGTAGTACCTAATCCGAACAGCAGGTCTCTAGGAATCAAAAAGCTGGCCCACATTTCCTTTTCATATTCAAGAAGTTTGCCAGAGCTAGGAGGTGGGTTCTTAAGCCAGTCAGGAACAATATCCCTCTCAAAGGGAAGGTACTTGACGCCCATAACTTGATCAGTAAGGTCAGAGTAGAAGAATATGAAACACTCCTCGAAGGATTTGTTACCCCCAGCTCCACTATAATTGCTTCCATAACAAGTGGCACTAGGGACTTTGGTCATTTTAGGGCCTAATTGGGGAAAATAAGATCATAGCCAAATGGTAATGACCCACAAAGGACCTGGGGCAAATACAAAACTATGCTCAAAGAGTTCGCCCATACCCCTATACAGATTGCCTAAAACCAAGGGAGCTAGTGCTAATTGCCGCCCAGAAGCAAGGGCTTTGGCAAGATCTGTAAAGTCCTTGGTGATTTTTCCAGAAGAAACACAAAAAATAAACCTATTTAGCCAATAGATAAGGAAAGAAACATGCTCGGTTTCGGTGACATTACCTTCCTTTCTGCAATGGGTAAGAAAAGTGGTATAGTTGAGATGCCCTTTACTAGGATATGTGTAGAGGGGTGTGGATTGGGTTAGGAAACAATTGGCCTCCTCACCATGAGCACGAAGGCCTGTAAGAAAGCAAATGTCTAGAATAGTAGGGGACATCATACCAATTTTGAAATGGAAAGAGTTGGTATAAGTAGACCAGAACTGCGCAGCAGCCATAAAAAGCCCTTTATCCATGTCGAAGCGGCGTTTAGAGAGCATGATGGCATCAAAGATCCCAACTGTCTTCCAATGCTCTCCCTTCACTACAACAATTCGGTCTACCCATTCGATGTACTCCTTGTCAGATTTAACCCATAATCGATTAGGTCTGTCCTTGTGATATTCCTTCCAATCTGGTTTAATCGACAGAAAAGGGAGCGAAATACCAGAGTATGGGTGAAGCCCAGCCAACATAGGAGGACAATCGGCATCGAAAGCAGGACCCAATGCTACTCCAGAACGAGCAGGTATGATCTTGATCATAACCTCTTGGTCAATATAGAGTTCTTCATCATCAATGACCTTCTGGATTTCGGCCGAGACACTTGTTTCTCGTCGAGAGGCAGAAATAGCCTTCTTGGAAGCCATAGACGAAACTCAAAGGAGAAGAAAGAGATTGAAAGATTAAAAACGTTTTTGGGATAAGCGACAGGGGTTTTTATCTTCATCAGAGATCTTAAACGAGTTTTATTGCCGTTAGAGTTCTCGAAACTCCTGCCACCCGTTAGGCCTTCAATAAATGGTGCCCCACTCCACTTTCAAGGAAATGACACGTGGAAGGTCAAGGTTTAGGTTAATGATGAGCAAGAAAAGAGACATAAAAAGGGGAATCTCTTGCTCATAATTATCTTTATGAGACTAACCAGATTGAAGAGTTTAACTGTGTACCAAATTTTTGCCTTTTTTCAAAAATACATGCCTCAAATCTAATAGAATTAAGGCACGAGGGGGCAATGTTTGTGCCCAAATTTGGCACGAAATCCTAATAAGGCCGATAGGGACAATTTCGTTTGTCATCAAGTTAATTAGGCCCAAAGGCCTAATAGGCCAACACCAACTTCATTTTATTCCACGTCAAAAGCCCAGTTGGTAGTTGGATTTATTAAAGATACTTGATGAAACCAAATTAAATTAAAAATGCTATTTATAAAGAAAATAATAAATGGCAATTAAAGAGCATGGTAAGCTCCACGTCCCTAAAAATACGGGAGTGGGTTTCACTGATGAGTGAATTAGTTCGGCCATGAAGAGAATTTTTAGCAACAGAGAGGTGGAAAAGAGGTTGATGCTAGGTGTCGACATTTCACAAACCCCCTCAAGCCTCCACCATCTCACTACCCTTAAAACTAGGAAGAAGGAAGATGGGTATAAAGGCTCTTGCAACTCCAGAATCAAAAGAGTAACCGCTAGTAACTGCCATTTCTGGAGGGAAATTGGCAAAGTATAGACACTTGGCGATCATCCATAGCAACCAGGAATTAAAAAGGACACATGGCAACATCCTAATGCAGAGGAAGTTAACACCCGAGGCCTATAAATACAGGAACTCAAGACGAAAAAAAGGTTCCACAACCAATTAACCTCACGGTTTCAATCAAGTCACACGACTTATCTATCAAGACCCTCAACCCGTTGCAAGCCTCTCAACCTCGTTGACGCTACCAGCCTTGTTGAGTTTATCTTTTACATCGTTCTTCAAGTCTAGCACGAGTCTAGGTTCTTGTTTTACGATCTCTTGTACCCTACTTTTGTTAATCATCATTAATGAAAGTTGGATTTTGTTTATTTCGTTGTTTCTCATTTTCCACACGGTTGGGAAATTTTTAAAGTCCTTTATGATAAGGCAACTACGAATCACTTTGCAACTCTACCCTTTTGGGTTGCACGCAATCTGCTACGTTTAGAAGTCAGGAAAGGCACGAAGGCCTTTACATTATTTGGACTCTATCGCACGGTCCTGGCACGCCCGCAACACAAACTGCATCAGGCGCTCGCGGTTTCACCATTGAGTTTTCCCAAAATCGGAGAAACAGTTCCATTGAGATCTATCAAGGGTCTGAAGAATGAGGCTGGATATTTTAATAGTGGTCGGACCCCACGAAAGGAATCCAATGACTAAGCCGCTTAGTAAAGCAGGGAATCCACCGATCATGATACTGATTAATAGAATCTCCATTACTTGCTCTAGCTCCAAGAGAGATGGCTAGCAATGAGATTCCGATCGTAAAGGACACACTTCCATGTCCAAGAAGATTTTGGATCCCGTTTGACACTAAGAATATGAATCTTGGAGCAATACTTAGCGAGGAGGATTCTTGATATAAGAAGAAATTTGTTATTGATAATTCTCAAACGTTAGATTTGCCAAAAGGGCTTGGGATAGGAGCTGAAAGTCTCTTATACCAAGGACTCCTGATTTGTAATCTGAAATTTTCTCCCAGGATAACCTATAACAATGGTTTTCTATCAGTTGCTTTCCACCCAAAAAATGCCCAGATTGATTGCATTTAGTTTATCTCAAATGGTTAACGGCAACTTGTAAGTTGAGCAAAGGTAGGTAGAAAGGTTGAAAAGAGTAGATTTGGTGAGGATTAATTGAAGATGAGTTCCATCATGCTAGAACATCCTTTGCTTTATCAAGAATTAATTTGAATCAGCCTTTATTTTTGTAGGAGACACTTCAAGTAGCAACCTAATGTAAGAAGCCAGAAAGTTGCGGGTTTGAACAGACCGGCTCATCCGAAGTTGCTAAATGAGGCACACCCTATAGTTTGCATATAAAAATTGGTCAATAAGGAGTCTTTATAAAAACCATTACAAAAGATTTACCATTACAAAATGCAAACTTCTAGTTATCCAAAAACATATTACCGCTACAATATTTCAAAATTCATCATTTGAACATTTGTCTTCTCCCACTTCTAGCGGCAAACGTATTAATTAAGTCTTTATAATCAAGCATCTTCACCTAAATTCGAATTGAGCCATTTTTGTATGGAGAGCTTACACAAAACTTATTGGGTCTTAGTATATATATGTAGGATTGTAGGTTCTTAAATAATTGGGGATCCTAAAATTTTAATTTTTTAATGGGCCTAAATCCTAAGCTTCTTGAGATTCATGTAAAAGTGGCTCTGGGTTTGAACATGAAAAAAAATCTTCTTGAAGCGACTACAGAAGACCAATGGAGTATTTGGACCGTAGGTAATTGAAGATTTTTGTTGAATTATTCCCCTGGAATCCCCCTTCCGTTACTTTTGGCTAACGCTGTTATGTTTGAACACTTAGACAACTTTCCCACATTCGCATATCCTTCTCAGGATCAGCATTTACTGGGAGATTTAAAGTCATCACGTAGCCCATAAGTGTGACACAAATTATTCAAAAGAAATCTTTTTGAAGTTGTTTGAAGAACATAAAATCCACAAGATGCAATTATGACCTACACAGTTTACCATTTCTAGTTTTTTTATAGATGTGTCTACAAGGACGAATGCAGGATTTTAAGGTTCGGTGGACAAATATTAAAACAAGAATTTGTAATATTAAAGGTGATATATATAATCTTGCATATACAAATTGGAAAGATACTATTAAAAAGAAAACCATGTTTCAAAAAAATGAAAATATTGCTAAAATTAATACTCCCTCCGTCCCAAAAAGTTTGGCCTACTTTCCTTTTTTGGCTGTCCCAAAATAGAGGACCAATTTAGAATTTTCAATAAAGGTAAGTCGATAAATTCCATTATTGCCCTTGAGATGCATTTAACAATCAAAACAATGAGACCAAAAGAAGAATAATTGAAAATTTTAAAGTTTAAAGTGTGTTTTAAAATTTTGAAAAAGTTCTCTAATTACATTGGCGGCAAGATTTTCTGCTTTCCGGAAGCTAATTTATATTTAAAACTTGATTAACTCCTATTTTATTAGAGTCTACTAATAATAGGGAAACTTGAAAAGTAATTAGTTTTGGGTAACATTTTGTATGGTGCATAAAATTTGGAAATTTGTAAGTGGGCCAAACTTTTTGGGACGGAGGTAGTATTACTTTTGTACAAACTCTTTGTTGGATTGGTAAAAACGATATTGGGAGCATGAATATATAATTTTGAAGTTTTTCTTTTAGAAAAAGATTACAATATAATAAAAAATTGAAGTGTGAATAGAGCGGTCATCCTAATTCATCCGCCCAAAATCTAAACACACTTCTTCACAGTATATATTTTCGGAAGTTTACATTCCACAAAATAGCTCGTATGATGTCAAGAGAGGATAAATTACTCATTCAATATTTACACACTCCGGCATGTTGATGCGATGGAAGTAGATTATCCAAAAGATCAAAAAAGCCGAAGGGAGTATTATTTTTCAAATTGCTTTTGCCTAGGGAAAAATTTAAACTTTTTGGGTAAGCAACAAAAGGTAACATTAACATTATCATGTGCCTCTAAATTAAACCCACGAAAAACCAATAGCCGAAAGTAGGAAGAATTAGTTTTGCAAAAGAACTGATATTGATTAGTTTAAATCCAATTGGATTAGGATAGGTATTGGTATCCTTTTTGAAACAGCCAAAGTTAATATATATCCAACATTATCAAGTTTATATATGTTATGTATCTAATCGGTATATAATCCTTATCAAGTTCATATATACTTTGCAAGTGGTGGTAGCTCATGCGGTAGAGTTTTGGATGTCCCACACTACATTTCGGGATCAAGTCTTTTTCTTCCCTCCTCATGTAATATATTAGAAATGATTGCTGATAATAAAAAAAAAGGTTCATATATACTCTTGTTATGTTTAAACTGGTTTTAAAAAGATTAATATTTGATATTTAATTGTTTTTTATGTATTAATTATTAGGGAGTCAAAATAGGGAACATTTGTTCCGCCCACGGCCTTCCTCACAAAAAAAAGTAATAGTCACAATATAAGATAAGATAGAAGTAGGAGAAAGAGAGACATAGGAAAGAAGGACGCACAAAACTTAACTGATTTGATTCAGTGTCCTCCTATCATGGATCCACCAGAAAGTCTATCCTATCCAGAAATTTTCCAATGTTGGGTGGGTATTGCCCACATAGTACCTATTCGGCAATCTCAGCCGTTATAAATGCAATCCAACGGTCCGGAAGAGGAGAGAGAAAAAGAGGAGAGAAAGTGGTCGGGTGAGAGGAGAGAGAGGTAATTGATCTGAGCCGTCCAAAACACATTTGGATAGCCGAGATCACGCTCGGCATGGACAGCTGGTACCCATTCGATACCCAAAATCTTTTCCACCGAGAGAAGAGCTCGCAACGCAAGTTATATAAAGTCTCTCTCCCTCCCCTCATCCTCTCCCTCTCCCTCTCCATGGATCCACCAGAAGAGCTCATGAAATTCCTAACCCTAACCGACACCATCCTGAAAGAATCAATTTCAATCCCCAGACAAAACCAAAAAATTACCTACTTCTGCAGAAACCTCATAGTGCCAACTCTCGTCTCCGCATTGCTCGTCTACTATATCTTAGACCCTGTCTTCTTCTCCCGAATCGACCCCCTTCTTCTCCCATTCTTCCGATCCGATCCGTCTTCCTCCCTACGAACTAAACTCATCTCCTTCCTATCCTGGTACCTCATGGTCGTCTTCTCTTTCCCTCTTCTCTCGGCCGCAGTCGTTTCTTTCACCCCATTGAGGCCCACGGCCACCCACGTCTCAGTCACAATTTCCGGCACCATTTTCAGGCGCCTCTTTGTCACCTACCTCTGGGCTTATATCATTATGGCCCTTTACAATGCTGTATTCCTCGGTCTTCTCGTCCTCCTCTGGGACCCACTCAATACCCCTTACGCGGCTCGGCCGATTCTCGCCACGGTTGCGATTGTCCTTCTGCTTCTTGTCGATGATGTGTCGTTGTGCTACATGGCTAGCAAGGTCTCATTCCTTGAACCCGTTTACGCCTTCGCTGTGATCGACAAGTGCATCTTCTTGTTGGTTGGTAGGAACCGAATGGCGGCATCGACGATTTTGTTCACGAATCTGATGTGTTTTGCGTTCATTAATGGGCTTGTCGGGTGTTTCGTGGTTCAGGGGCGATTTGAATATCAATTGCTTATGGGGATGGTGGGCAGTTTGACGACGGTATTTGTGCTTTTCCTCGATGCTGGTTATTACTATTAGACTTTAAACCACGTAGTTTGTGTTATGGTTAGATGGAAATCTGGTGTTTAATGATTATGGCGTCAACAGTCAATAATGTTGGTGAAATTTATTTTCTTGGTAATTTCTGTTAAGCTGCTAGTATTGATCTTTTTCTAGTAATTTTTTTTATCATCTGCGTTTTGTTTGTTCCCTGTTGGTTCTTGCTGCCTTGCGGTGGGCTTGCACGTAGTAAGGTTTCGCAGCGTAGTTTTGGAGTCTACTGAAGTTTCTGTTAATGACTTAGTTGAATCAATGATATTTTATGTTCTCTAAAATTTATGGACCAATATATGGAGTCTACTGAATTTTTTATGTTACACCCTTGCATCATCACCCCATTATCCACCTGTATCTTCAGATTTCAGCAGTAGTCATCCCCAGTGCCGGTCCTGGTGTTTGGGTTGCCCAAATCCAACCGGAAGCTTGGTTGCCCTCTGTTGGTTTTATAATCTTTAATAGCATTTTTTTTTTCCCATCTGTTTGCTGTATTCTGGACATTTTTAGCATTTTTAGCCTACTTCTACTTTTGCTGCTTATTTGGTCATAAGTGGCTCTCCAATTTTTTTCCAAAAACCAAAATGGAATTCCAAAGCAAACTCATAGAAAACTAACCAAAACAAAGAAGAACCCAATGACTACACACTCCTTGGCAATATATAGGAATATTTCTCCGAACATCAAAATGAATAACATCAAATAGAGGTAAATCAGTATACTAAGAAGGGTGTCAAATGCAAGGAGAATTGCCTAAACAAACAATTTAAAATGCAGAACTAAGTTTGCTGCCTATTTTAATCTTTTAGTTACAACGAAAAGTAATAGTTTGCAACAACATTAGGGCATATGGAAATATTACAACAGACAAATCCTACAATAAATAAAATGGCAGAAAAACATAAACCTCACTGACTTTTTATTCTCATCCTCCTCCTCTCAAACTCTCAGTTATTTGTTCAGCTTAAATTCTACACCATAAAAATAGGAACAGAGTGGCTTGAGACATTTTTTTTAATTTTTTTTTTTGTCATTCGTCATTCCTAATCTATTCCATGGGGGGAGAGGGAAATGGAAATTGATCCCGGGATGCAGTGTGGGGCATCCTCCCGCATGAGCTAGCCACCACTTGCGCTTGACACATAGAAAGGGAAAAATCAAACAACGGGTATTGAATATCATCACATGTTTCTCACCTTCCAATTGAAAACCAAGTAAACCCAACGTGTCTAAAATTTGTTTTGATCAGAACATGTTAGTTTGAAGAAATCATGATTACACATAAAGATAAGCAAACTATGCTGGCACCTTCAGAAAGCTATGAACTATGAAGTGAACAGAAGTGCAGATGGAGGCACCTTCTTGATGATTGTCTCCCCATGCACACTTCTTGTTTGTTGGCCACTGAGGTGGGCATCTTAGAAGAAAGGTTGTTAAATTGGCATCATAAAAGGCCTAAATTATATTCCGACAACTAGACTCTCTCTTATCTATTGAACCTTTTTGGCTCAATCGGTAGGATAATCTACTTAGGCAAGAAAAAATAGGAATGGGAAGCAATTATTTTAACTGTAAGAAACTATGCTAGAAGGTCCCCGTTAGATATAAGCCTAAATGTGAATCAATCAGAAAAAGGACCAAATTAGGAATAAATAAGATAAAGAGCCAATTACTTATCGAAAATAGAAATGTAAAGCCTCAATTATCACCAACAATCACTTCCCTGCCACCACTCGATTACCACCGCCTTCCTATTTAACATATGTGCAATGTTCTAGTATTTGGCAACATAAGTGCATAATCCTAGAATCACACATGCTACTTAATGAACCGTAAAGCCCTAACAAGGATCATTATACTATGTAAGTGCTTAATATGTGCAAAACCCCAAATGATATCACCGGCCAATGAATGAGAATTAAAATCCCAGCCATGTACATATATGGACAGGAACTAAGGAAAATATCAAATCGACCCTGGTTAGGGCTTCTTCGGACGACTTCAATATTTTATGAGGGAGTGAGGTAGTAGAAAAACCACCAACGTTGGTCAATAATAGGTATCGAAGAGTACTCATTAGCTATTTGGAAAAAACAAACACACCTGAAACGTTGAGAAGTCTGGCGAAGATAAAAATGATTGAGAATCCTGGTACACACCGAACCATTGAGAAGAGGCAGGCGTAGAGAGAGGCAATTCATAGAAACAAGCACAAACCTTAAACGAACAAAACCCTAGAATAGTAGCAAATCCATCCAAACCAGTTTGCACGACAATGATCGAGAAATCTGGGGCTGGTTCAAACTATATTGATCGAAATTCCAGAAAGGGAGTGAAAATATGAGAAGGGTCGCCTAGTATTTGGGTAGAGGATCGAGAAATCAGGGGCTAGTTCAAACTATATCAATTGACTTTCCAGAAAGGAAGTGAATATTTGAGAGGGCTCTATGGGGCGCCAAGGTTTGGCGCCTAGTATTTCGGTAGAGGCTTTTGGGTTGAATGCAATACCTGAGGTAAGCGAACGCTGTAAACTATTTCCGTGTTTATCAAATGCTATATTAGACTTCCCCCTCTTTCGTTTATCTAGTAAACATTATTGTTGGTTCTTTGAGACACCAACCTCACAAGAACGCTATTAGATCATGCTATTAAAAGGAATATTTGTTATAAATAGCACGGATATCGAGTTTTTTTGTAAAGAAAACAAAGAATTGGGAGGGAACTATCTCAGAGCATGAACTTGTACACATTCATTGTTGTGCACATATTCTAAACCTTATTGTTATTGATGCTTTCATACGTGAGGTTGTAAGGAGTTCTCCTCAAAGGCTATAGTTATTTAAGAAATGTGTCGAGAAAGAGAAATAATATTTGTGCCTTGACGTTCCAACTAGGTGGAACTCCACATATTTAATGCTTGAGGTAGCTAAAATATTTGAGAATACTTTTAACCGGTTACATGAGGAGGACTCAAATTTCAAGGTATTTTTTAAGGATGATGATGTTAGCAGGGGAGAAGAGAAAAATGAGATTAATGAGGCAAGTGTGGCAAATAGAGGGAGTGGGCAAAAGACAATGCCAAGTAAGAAGGATTGGGATGATTGTAGGACGTTTGTTCACTTCTTAAGGCTTTTTTAATAGGAGCTAAGAGGTTTTCCGGTACCTTTTATGTAACTTCCAATGTTTTCTTTGAGGATATTTGTGATTCAATCCGAAATAAAGAAATTGATTCAAAATAATTTTGTCTTTATTGACAATAAGTATGAAAACTAAACTTGAGAAGTACTGGGGGAGGGGGGATAAAATCAACTTGTTAACGTATGTTGTCGTGGTGCTTGATCTGAGAAAAAATTGCAATATGTGAAACTTTAGCTTCAAACAATTGTTTGGTAAAGTTGTGGGTGATGAAATGGAGGCAAAGGTGAAGGCTTGTTTGGCTCGTCTGAATAATGATTATGCTAAACGTGATTTGAATAGTGCTGAAGTGCCTAATATGGTTGAGGCCTCTGCCATGTGTCTTGACGATGATTTTGAGGATCCTCGCCTAGCCATAGCCAATTGATTTAACTCTTTGATGGAGAAGTGACATTCCGTTTCAAGCAACACTGATTTGGAAAAATATTTGGCCGATTGTTGTGAATGAGATAGCAAGGATTCAACAGTATTTGACATACTTAGATGGTGGAAGGACAATTCTGGAAGGTATAGAGTTTTATCGCAGGTGGCACAAGATGTGTTGGCATTTCCGGTTTCTTTAGTTGCATCAAAGTCGGCATTTAGCACAAGGGGACGAATACTTGACCCTTATCGCAGCACACTTTCTACCAAGATGGTAGAGATGCTCAAATGTGGACAAAATTATCTTCTAAACAATGCTCCCATATCTCTTCATAAGTCAATGGATGCCGTTGAGGAATATGAATCATATGACTCGAGTAATTTCAACATTTCAGATTAAGTGCATGGTGTCTTATTTAGTTTTTTAACGTTTTGATTACTTTGATTTGATTTTGTTGCTAGCTTTACTGGGTGAAATTGAATCTCAAACTCCAACTCCGGTTCAAGTTGATTAAGTATCATCATCAATGGTTATGGTACTTTTTATTTTTTACTCTAACTTCCCTGTTTTTCATCTTCATTAGTTCAGTACATCATCTTAACTTTTTTTTTTTTTTTTGCAAATCACACAATAGTAGGCTACAGTAGCCTAACAATCGTATTTGTAGATGTTTTTGTGGATAGTTGACAAGTGGTATAGTGGATTTTTATGGATACTTGGATGATATAGTTTTGGGGGTCATAGGTCATAGCATTTTAAAAATGGGATTGTTGGAGAATGCAATGCCTTTTCTGACTGAGTTGGATGAACAATGAAACAGAAAGGTTTAAGAATAATTTACTATGTAAACAATGCCTTTAAGGATGAACCGGTGGTGGAGTGCATAGGAATCAGGATTGAATTTTGTATGGATGAACTACGTTTTCATTTTTATGGAATATTGGGCTTCAATATTTAACAATTATTCATTGTTGGGCATGAATTTTTAGTAACTACTTATTTATTGGAAGCCCAAAAAATAATGGATTTATTTTATAGAAATTCTTAAAATACTCAATCAGAAATAGTAAAAATACAGCAGTGGCCCACTTGAAATAATTGGAAAGCCTAATTTAAAAAGCCCATTCTAGCAATAGCCCAAACCGACTAACCCGACCAACCCAATCCACAAACTCGAACCCCTTCTTCACTCGGATTTTAGAAGTGCATGGTTCAGTCTTGGGTATTTATTTATTGAATTATTGAAAGTACTTATTTATTGAATTATTGTATATTTAGTCTAAAGGGTAACATTAAGCTCAGGTGCATTTTCCCTGAATCAATCAAAAAGTTTATAGATTTAAATTAAAATAATATAAAATTCTATTTTCTATTGCTCCTCTTTACTCTAATTTCTAATTGTGATTAGATCGGCCATAAAATCAAAATCCATGTATGTGACTTTTTGACAAAATAATTGTTGTCAACACTTATAAAAAAATGTGCCATAATGATTGATGTAATTGAAAAGAAAAAAGAAAGAGTACAGAAGTATAAAAGTTAGCTTAAATAAATATCTTTATGCTGGCAAATTAAATTATGCAGCAACTTTCATGGAATAATTAATAGCTCAGGGTTTTGGTTCTTCCACAAACTAAATGTGGAATTGATAACTACACCAAAGCACATTTTGATGCAAGAATTTTTTTGAATAAAACTCCATAATGTAATCCATAAATGGTGGTATATATACTAAGCAAAGAAGAGAATGAAAGAAGATTCACGGGATCTCTGGTTTTGCTTTTTATATTGATAATTTGCCTGTATTATTGGCGCTTAATTCCCAGCTATTCATGCAATTAATTTTACTATTCATTAATCCATTCATTATCATTTCCTATATACCAATCTTTTTTGGTTATAAATCTTGGAGCAACATAGTTTCAGTACCTATATATGTTGTACATCTTAAAGAGATAATTTGTCAATTCCTACATGTCAATCATTTCATTAGAAATCTTTTAGCAACAGAGTTTATACATCTTAAAAAGATAATTAGTGACAATAAAAATTAACAAAAAAGACAAATCTAATTTCAGTGGAGTAGACGTCCATCAAATAAGATTAGTCTCAAGTTTTGAAATTAAATCAACTGGATTTGAGAAGAGAGAAAAAAACAATAAGAGCAATGACTGGAGTAGTGAACTGTATTTCTTGGTCAATAAGGAGCACAAAACCAACCATTACTTCTCGCATGTAGATGGGCCCACACTGATAATATATGTTAAACCCAAGTGTGGTGTCCTAAATTCAGATGAACCCTTCTTGCTGACTCTTTTCCACCGTAGCAACACAATATGGCTCTCTTGGTACTCCTGCACAAGTAGCACTTGCTGTTAACACCCAACCTGATCAGAAGTTGGCCAAGGAAGGCACTACGACGGTCTAATAAAAGACTTGGAGAGAGAAGTACCAAATGAAGTCGGGAGAATTGATTTGGAATGTGTTGTCTACGATGACGTCACGCTACATCACACACACACGGTAACCGCCTCAATGACGTCATCCATGAGTCCATGACGTGTCACTTTGGGTTTACCCGACTCGGATGACTTGTACAATTCAATCTCGTCTCGGTATGGTCATATTGGCTCGGCTCGCACCATCTCGGTACGGTCATATTGGCTCGGCTCAGATTGCATCGTCTCGGTACGGTCATATTAGCTCGGATCGCACCGTCTCGGTATGGCCATATTGGTTTGGCTCGGTTGACATCGTCTCAGCACGATAATATTGTCTTGGATTGCACCGTCTCTGTACGGTCATATTGGGCTCAGTTGTCTATCTAGCCTTCCTTTGTTAATAAACAAGCCCAGCCTTCCTGATGATTGGACCATCTGACCGAACCAATCTATACCCATTTAATCGTTATATTTCGGCCCTCTACACCAAGTATACATAAGGAGTTAAGGTTTATTATTGTGCATGTAGCACTGTTATTGGTCTTGGTGCGCAGTCCTATTTTTCTCATTGCATCTTTGGCTAAAAAGGGAAATTTGGAGCCTGGAAAAAATGTGATTCTGATTCACGCAAATTTTAACCTTAATTTTTTAAGAAAAGAGAAAAGTTAGAAGAAGAGAACAAAATATTTCCTATTTGTTTCAGACTCTCGCTCCATATGATCAATGAATAGGATATTTAATTTTGGGAATTGAATTTCACACCCCCCATTTCAACATCTGCACCCCCATTTTATTTTTATTAGTGTGAAATTATTGAAATACCCCTCCATTTCAACATTTGCACCCCCCAAGGGATTATAAAATGGAGGCATATTTCAGTAATTTCACTCTAAAAAAAACAAAAAAAAATAATGCAAATATTGAAATAGGAGGTATGAAGTTCAATTCCCTTAATTTTCTTTATGGACAACTGGTTCGGGTCCCTTTCACCAATTTGTCCTAGGGAACCAATACTATTTGCCCACAAAAGAAAAACTTTTTATTTACTTTACGTCCCTGGAAAATGACCAGGACAATGTTTAGGGTAATCAAACTGACATTGGCCCATCCTGCAGGTGGTCCCACTAAAATCAACGGCTGAGACTAGAACCAATGGCTGAGACAGAGGTAGGTGGTACAATGTGGCACAAAGGGTATGTATGTATCATTATTCTAGATCATATGAGAGGTTGGCCAGATGGACCCCACACAAGATAGTTGGCCCCATTAATGTTGTTTACTACTTGTGGAAAACAAGTTTTTACTTGTCCAATAATCCGATAGATGTCTAAAAATACTGAGTTCTGTATTGTGAAGTAAAAAACAAAAAATAAATAAATGAAAAATGCTAACCTTCAACTACTAGGTAGAAGATAATAACTATAAAATGCATATATATTCGAGAAAAATACATTAATATTCGGGAAAGTATAATGATATCTATGAAATATGCATTGACATCCGAATTATTTTGTCCTCATATGTATATCATCCTCCACCCCCACCTGCACCTGTAGAGTGAAAGTTAGTAAAACCCATGACAGAAATAATCAAAATATTTTTGTGTTTTTTGTGGAGGTTAATTTAGACAATGTGAGGCGTCCGTCCAATTAAGCATTGCCATATAGTATGATAATCTTGAAATGGATTAGTCCAAATTAGAGTTCAAAATCATAGCAACATGTCCACCTTTCATTCTTTGCAATTCTCAAATATGGTGATTGTTTATAGGTACAAAACTCATCGATGTTCAGGAACTTGTAACCACAGGCAAACAACAAATACATCACATGAAACTCGGAGCCAGAAATTTTATTAGGCAGGGGCGAATTTCTTTTTCTTAAATACTTTGTAAGGACGATCTTATTAATAAATAGGAAAAGATTTTTTTCCTACATAAAACTAGAGGGTTTTTTTTCCTTGTAGAGACGACCGCCCTTACTGGCCCCCTCTGAATCCATGAAAGAGTACGATGCTTGCAATTGTTTTGGAAAATTAGAAAAAGGTAACATTAATGGAAAACAAAGAACAAGAATTATGGATATATCAAAACAAGAAAAGGAGCTATACACAAGCATGAAAAGTAGGGGTGTCAACGGTCTGATTTGGTCATGATTGGTATGAATTTGAGGACCGAACCAAAAGTCTACAGTCCGATTCCGAAGCAATAAAAAGATCACGGTTAGGTTTACGGTTTATCCACGGATTATTACATTCCACTAAATAAAAAAATAAATTCCACATTTCACTATTTCAACATTCATAATGTAACTTTTTGAACTCATTCATCAGCAGCTTTTAAGTTTTAATAACCTTCCACATTCACAATGTAATTTCAAACAACATCAGGAGCAGTAAATCAAAATAATTAAAACAGATTCACATTCAAGAGAGTAGCAAAAGAGGCAACAAGGTAGCAAACCTTGTATGAGAATATTCACCCCTTTAGGGTAAAAAATTCATAATAATTTATTTAATTATAATTTATATTCTAATACATATATATATATATATAGAGAGAGAGAGAGAGAGAAAGAGAAAACTTCTAGTCATGGATCTCTAACTTTTGGTAAAGTCAGGACCTCACCTTTCCCGATTGAATTTTGATGTTCCGAACCATCTAATGTGTTTAGAATGTGTTTTTAAGGGTGCCCACGAGGAATTATAAAAAAAATGACCGGAAAGGGCTTCATTCGAGCAGTTTTTCATAAAATATATATCCTACGGCTTGTATGAAAAACTGCTCCGATGAAGCCCTTCCCGGTCTTTTTTTTTATGATTCTTCAGGGGGGCCCTTAAAAACGTATTTTAAACATATTAAATGGCTCAGATCATCAAAATTCAATTAGGAAATGTGAGAATGAGAGGGATCCCCGATTTTAAACAAAGTCGGGGATCCCTGACTAGAAGTGGAACATATATATATGAGTCCGGTTCCAGTCGGGACTCCCTGACTTTTCTTAGGTTCGCACCTTGCACTTCCCAGCCAAATGGTCGGGATCCAAACCTTTAGATGTGTTTAAAAAGTGTTTTTAAGGGTCCTCGCGAGAAATCATAAAAAAAAAAAACACCAGAAAGGGCTTGATCCGAACAGTTTTTCATAAAACTGTATATATACATCTTTGTAAAAAATTACTCGGATCAAGCCCTTCCCGGTATTTTTTTTTTATGATTTCTAGTATGGACCCTTAAAAAAACGTTTTAAACACATCTAACGGTTCGGATCCCGACCATTTGGCCGGGAAGTGGGAGGTATGGACCTAAGGATGCAGTCAGGCCTGACTGAATCCTGGGTGTATATATATATATACATATATATATATATATTATTTTTTATTTTTTATTTATTAAATTCTCACAGTCCAATTCGGTTTATCCACGGTTCTTTTATGAAAATCCATGGACCAAACCGTAAAGCATGGTTTTCTAATTTTTCAATCCGTGTCCGGACCATTAATCCATAAACCTAATCCAAAATCTACGGTTCGGATTGGATCGGATTCGAGATTCGCGGATTTTTATTAACAGCCCTAATGAAAAGCACGAGAAGAACAAATTTTTGCATTTGGAATACCTTTTTGGGAACAGCCGAATAAGAACCCAGAAGAATAATTTACTTAGAAGAATTAGTTTTGCAAAAAAAAGAAAAAAAACTGATGATCAGACTGGTATGTATTGATCGGTTAAAATCTATTGTATTAGGATAGGTATTGGTATCCTTTTTGGAACAGCCGAAGTTAATATACATCTAATTCACATATGTTATATATCTAATATAGGAGGCATTACTAGGAAGGGCTCCCTCATATAGGTTACAGTGTGAGATTTTTCATTTGGGATCGAATTTTGACGATCCGAACCGTTAGATGTGTTTAGAACGCGTTTTTAAGCTCTAACGCGAGGATTAGTCAAAAACAAATTACCTGGAACGGCTTCATCTGAGCAGTTTTTGATAAATCTATACATATACAGGTTTTTATCGAAAACTAGTCGGATCAAGCCCTTCCGGGTATTTATTTTTGACAAAGTTTTGCGTTGTACCTTAAAAATACATTTTAAACACATCTAAATATTTGGATCGTCAATATTCGATCCCAAACAAAAAAATTCCGCACCGTAAAATTTAAGGGAACCCTTATTTGATATTTGTTGATGTAATATAATCCTTATCAAGTTCATATAAAACTAACATTGTGTGTACTCAAGTTTTGATAAGATTAATACAGTATTTGATATTTTATTGTTTTTTATGTAGTATTAATTAGGGAGTGAAAATAGGAAATACTTGTTCTATCCACGGTCCTCCTCACAAAAAATAGTACGCAATATGAGATAAGATAGAAGTAGGAGAAAAGAAGGACATGTGATTTGTAGGGGAAAATTCGGCAGAAATTCCACACATAACAGAACTCTGATTTGATTCATTGTCCTAATAGCATGGATCCACCAGAAGAGCAGGTTATATAAAGTCTATCCACCAGAAGTCTCTCTCTTTCACACACATCATGGATCCACCAGAAGTACCAGCAGAATTACTAGAAGAACACGAGGAATTCCTAACCCTAACAAACACCATCCTGAACGAATCAACTTCAATCCCAAGACGATCCCAGAAAACCACCTACATGTGCAGAAACCTCCTAGCCTTCTCTCTCGTTTCCTCAATGCTCGTCTACTACATCTTAGACCCCGTTCTTCTCCCGATCGACCCCGTTCTTTTCCCGTTCTTCCGATCCGATTCTTCTTCCTCCCAATCCATTAAACTCATCACCTTCCTATCCTGGTACCTCATGCTCGTCACCTCCTTTCCTCTCCTCTCCGCCGCAGCCATCTCTTTCTCCCCATCGAGGCCCAGGCCCACCCGCATCACAGTCATAGTTTCCACCACCGTTTTCAACCGCCTCTCGTTCACCTACCTCTGGATTTACATCATCATGGTCCTTTACAATGTTGTATTCCTCGGGTTAATTCACGTCCTCCTCTCGGACCCACTCGATACCTACTACCCGGTTCTGCCGGTTCTCGCCGCGGTTGTGATGTTCCGTTTGATTCTTGTCGATGATCTATCGTTGTGCTACCTGGCTAGCAAGGTTTCATTGCTTGAACCCGTTTACGCCTTTGCCGCGATTGACAGGTGCCACATGTTGTTGATTAGTAGGAACTGAAGGAAGGCGTCGTCGATTGTGCTCTTGAATCTGGTGAGTTTTGGGTTCATTAATGGCGTTGTCGGGTTTTTCTTGGTTCAGAGGCGATTTGAATGTCAATTTCTTATGGGGACGATGGTGGGTTTGATGTTGGAATTTTTGAGTTTCCTTAATTCTGGTAATTAGACTTTAAACCACGTAATTTATTTCTTGGTAATTTCTGTTAAGCCGCTAATATTGATCTTTTTCTAATTTTTTTGGTCATCTGCGTTTTGTTTGTTCTTGCTGCCTTGCGGTGGGCAAGCATGTAGTAGGGTTTCGCTGCGTAGTTTGGAGTCTACTAAAGTTTTAGTTGAATCAATGATATTATTTTTATGTTCCTCGAATTTTATGGACCGATATATGATTCGCGTTTTGTGTGTTCAGCTTCTTGATTTGGACAACCAGTAGCTACAAAAACTTACTTTTACAACATCGGTTTGCTTTCCAATTGATCGATTATCTTGCTCGTTTTGACATTCATGTATTACTCTTTTTCTATGAGACCGATTGACATTCGGATCAATATTCTCGTGATCTATGAAAAAAATTTACATAATAAATTACAGTAATGAAATATTCGACCTAATTGAAAATAAAGAACAAGATTTGAGAAAATTTGAAAATATAAAAGAAAAATCGTAAGCTACACACGCATGAAATGCATTTGGATACCTTCACCACAGCCGAAGAGGAACCTAGATTAGACAGTGTACGATCAGGGACCGCCTCAGTACTAGGTAGGTGTTAGATCGATTAGCTTTTTTTTCTTTTTGGCTTGGGTGTGTATCCCTAACTTATCCACCTTCATGAGGTCGCTACTCTTTTTTGTTTAGTTATATCAATTTCCGAATTACGCAAAAAAAAAAAAAAAAAGAAACAAGAGGAAACTAGAGGAATAAAAAAAATCCTTGTAGTTTTTCTTCAAAGCCGAAGGAGATGTGGATTTGCCAAGCATTTAGATACTGTTAACAATTGGTTTAGATTAGGATATGTATTGGTATATCAGTTTGATATTGATTAGTTTTAATATGGAACCGAAGTTTTTTTTTTCTTTTTTGCCATTCGATATACATCAGTGGGGAGTTAGCGGAGGAGTTAATGGGTTAGTCCATATCTATAGCCCTAAACCTCAAATGCCTCTATCGAGGCTCGAATCCTGGTCTTGCTTATGGGAGAATCAGAAGATAACCGCTAGGCTACAAATCCTTGGTTATATGGAACCAAAGTTAGAATCGGATTATTGGCGATATTGGTTTTGGACGGAAGTTAAATACTCTTTGGACTCCCAAATTTTGACAATAGCTAAAGTGATGATAATATGAGAGAACATATCACTATACTAGCGAAATGACCCGTGCCTGAAGGCACTCCACTAAACAAAATTTGAACCAACCATTCAATTGTACCCACCTCTAATTCTCCCAGTCATTCACGTATGACAATCAGTCTTTAATATGAAAAAAAAATTCTGCATAACATAA